>VWZX01001728.1:2038186-2152624 GCA_013399015.1 Galbula dea | reverse complement strand
GTCTGATTGCAACAGGACACAGGGGAATGGTTACAAGCTGAAGGAGGAGAGGTTTAGGCTGGAGATTAGAAGGGGGTTCTTTACCCAAAGGGTGGTGAGGCACTGGAACAGGTTGCCCAGAGAGGTTGTGGAGGCCCCATCCCTGGCAGTGTTTAAGGCCAGGCTGGATGTGGCCCTGGATGACCTGGTCTAGTGCATGTGGCGTACCTGCCATGGCAGGGGGGTTGGAACTAGATGATCTTCAAGGTCCCTTCCAACCTCAGCCATTCTAGGATTCTATAATTCATTCTATGATTCTATGATTAATTTTGAGATTCTCTGGGATAGGATAGTTTGACTTTCCACTTTCCAGATATAACCAAAAGGCAGGGAAAAGACTGGCCCGTTGAGGCAACAGAGCAAAGTCTGGGATATGTCTTGACAACATGCTTAGGAATGATCAACTGATGAAGTGACAGATTGCTCAAGTGGAATTTCACAAAAACCCTTGTGGGTCAATTTTTTGGCAGTTTCATCACTAACTGGTCTCTGCAGAAAGATAGAATTAAATCATTTTTAGGGACAGAGGACACAGAAACTATTGAGCTGCTTGATGAGATGCTGAAATGCACTTAATCACCAGGAGAATTCAGGAATTTGGATCTATTTTCATGGATTGCTCTGGGATCTGCAACTGCATTCTTCCATCTCTGACAAGTTATGTTCATATTATGCAGGCAGAAGAGGCACTGAAAGTTCTTGTTCTTCCATGTATTGAGGCAGTAAGCAAGCCCTGAAATGTGCACATCTAGAGTCCACTGCTCAGCAGTGTGGTACAGCAAAAGTGGCCAAAACACAACAGGAAAGTCAGAATGTCCTGAGGATTCTCAAAAGACATTTTGAGAGATTCTGGGCCACATATACAGACAGATTAGATCACACCTCAGTGAGGCTGTGTTCTGAGCTCAAGCAGAAAGAGAAAGCAGAGGGACTGTCAAAGCTGCCTTGCACTTCATGACCTCATTCAGAACCATGGTTTATGCACTGGAAAATACTGGTGTTACAAGGGTCTCACAAAACCACTTTCCTGAAGAATTTCCCATTTGTTTGCCTAAGGACTTCTATCTGCCTCTTACTGTAACCCTCCACTAGGCAATGAGAGGAGATGAGCATGTTGCATGTTAGCTTTTTGTTTTCCTTAGAGAGATTTCTGGGGCTAGTGAATGATGACACTACAAAATATATGGAAAGGAGGAGTGATCTACTGGCACCAAAACCTGAATTTTCTGGCAAGTTTTGATGAAAATTAATGAGAAATACATGCAGTCATGGTCATATTAGCCAATACTGACTCTCTTGGACCAATTACCAGATGAAATCATGCCCTGGAATGCAGTCTACTTAGCCAGAAGCATTATTTCTTTCTGGAATCCAGTTTTTTCAACCCAAGAAACAACCACGTTTTGTCTAAACTGCAAATACCAGACAAGAGTGTCACATTTTAAGCATGTACTGAAAGTTTGAGTAAAAAGGAAAATAAACAGCCCTTCTGCCTTGTTACCTAGCTCTGTCACTTTATTTGAATACTCCTTTCAGGTTGCAAAGGAAAAGACTAACACTTTTAGAGAGCTGGCTGGCTTCCAGCACTATCAAAAGTCAGGCATGGCCTATTCTGCTGCCACTTTTCCTTCAAAATGAGTTTTCTGGCATGGTACCAGTGGGATCCACACTTAAAAGTGAATTCTCTCTACCCTGACTCAGAGAAACACTCAAGCTGACCACAGACCCATTCCCACTTGGGTTTAGGAAGCCTTTAGGCAGATCCTTAACTTCAGGCATGTGCTTAAGCCATTTGCTGTCCAAGAATGGACCACCAAACTGGAAGAACATGTCTGTGCTTATGCATGTGTAGGGTGGTGGGCAGTGCCAAAGCTAGTGTTTCAAAGTCCTGGCCCAAAGACAGGTTTGGAAGAGGCAGCTCTGGGGTATCCAGTATCATCCTGAGTGCACACCCATAGCTGGCATTTAGCTAAGACCTTGGAGCATCTGGCAGCCAAGACATCAACAGGATGTCACCTAAAGGTGCAATGCAATAGCTTACCCCTAAAACCTGTAGAGTTACATAAGGATATGTATTTGCCCAGGGAACAACTGAATGTAGGTGGGTAAGAACTAGTGTAGCATTTTGTTAACTGTAGAACTGAGAAAGAGGAGTGAAAGCTGGTGATGCTGGGTGTTCTTTAAAAAGATTGCTGGTAAACTGCCTGTGAACCACACTGCAGACAACAGCAAGCTGTTTTCTGGTCACCAAGTCAGGAAAATCAAAGCCCTAAGGTTTGCCAGGTTGTTCTACATCTATCTGTGTGAAAGAGAATAAACTCACAGGTCAGAGAATGAGTGAGCTAAGAAGCAAGGCAGAGAGCAACCAGGCTGCTGAGGGATGTGCTGATCCCCACACCACCAGAATGCTCCCCTGTGCAAAAATGAATGTGCTTTATTCCTGCCTTACATTTACAATTTTGTTGGCTTATTCCATACCTGAGAGAAAGCTACAAGAATATGAACAGAGTGGGGAAGTGATGGATACACACTCTACATCTGCATTCAGAATAGTATTTGCTTCCTTTGAAGGTAGCTGCTGCATGCATCTAAAAACAGGATCCTTTTCAGTGGGGATGCAGTATTCAGAGACTACCAGGGAAAGATTGAGAGCACACCTGTCTTACATGTATTTAGACTGAGTACAGGGATGTGAAAGGAAGCAGTGCTGTTGAGCTGTGGACTGCATGCTTCCCTGCAGAAGCTGTTTGTTGGAAGGATGTGGCAGGGGAGCTGGGATGAGAAAGGTTGCTGAGTTTCCACCAAGGTGGCTGCCACTGACTTGAGAACACAAGAAAATTCGTAATTCTTCTTGTAACACTTGCTTGAAACCAGTGAAAAATGAGACTGAGGATAGGACAGCTTAATGTGGAATTCAGCAGTGCTCTGCCCTGACCCAATTCAGCTACTGCTGAACTCAGTGGAGTTTTATCAGTTAATTCAGTGAGAGTGAAGCCAGTATTGAATGTTACTTTATTTGTGGCTGTGCCTTCAGAGGGACAGGTCATCCTTTACATTTACCTCCTCTGTATTGCAATAAAGCACCACATAAAGGCACTTAATCTTCACTGGAGCCAGCAGGAGCTTTTTTTTGCACTGATTGGTATGTCAGAAACGTGCTGCCTTTGATATTGAAAGGGCAGTGATTTCCTTGCAGCAAATATGCATACATGTCATGGAGGTGATGTGTTCAGAATAGGGAGATAGGAAAGAAGGAGAAAAGGGAGCCAGTAGCAATCTTGCTTATCTGTGCCTTGCTGTGTTCACAGTCCAGGAGAACAGATATCTGTATCATTGAGATATGGCCTCATTCCTCTTGGGACTGCAGTAACCATCTTCACATGGAAAATAGCCAACAACATGCTACACATAAAAGAGCTTGCCACAACTGACCCTCAACTGCTCCACTTGAAGACTATTAATCTAATTTCTTTCTGATTATCTTTTCAGAAATTGTATCCAGCTGTTCAGCCATCTTCAGTGGGAGGTTAATGAATATTGCTGAGCTTGCAGAACAAAATCTTGAGCTTCAAAAAACTTCTGGGTTCATTTTTAATGAAATATTTTAAATTCTTGGCTTTTACCTACTTTGCAAGCTTCAGAAGTAGCCCTGGCACTCTTTTAACTTGCTTACTTGATATTTTTTGTTAGAAGAAAATCAAAACACATGTATTAAAATGCATCACATTGTTGCCCTTTTAGCTCAAACAGTATGCAAAATTCAAAGCTTTCCTGTCTTGTTTGCATGAAAAATTGATATGGTTCCAATATTTCTTTGTAAATAAGTCAGACTGCACAAGAATCTACAAAAAGTCATCTTCTTTTTCTGAACACACAAGGGAAGAAAAAAGGAATAAAACTACTCTTGAAAGCTGGGAGGGTGTTAGGGGCAGGTATCCTACATGTCTGATATATTCCTGGCCATCCCTCAGCACTTTTATCTGCCATCAGGAAGGGGTGGATTTGTCTTGAGCCTTGTCTGTCCTCCACTGTCTGAGGAACTCAGCCTTTCACCAGTGTCCTGTCTCAGAAAGCCCTGCCTCAGCATCCTTCACAGCTAAACTTACCCTGTTTTCTCTCTCCCTTTCTTTCACGTTTGCTTTCACAGAAGGAGCTACAGAGAAGTTGAGAACTCACTAACTTAGTGGCCCTGCCCTGCTAAGCAACATCCATAAAAAACATCTGGGACTTAGCTTTGGCTCTGGCCTTCCTTACCAGACTGCATTGTTGCCAGAGCCTTCTTGTATTAAACTGTAACTGAGAAAGGAGCATTAAATGACTTGGTTATTTAGCCTCAACACACAATGCTTGCTACATGTGCTGATGCTTGCCAGGTCTGTGACTGATGGCTATTTTTATCTGCTACCACCACAATACATTTTTTTCCCTCAGGAAAAAGAGAATGCAGCAGTGTAATCATCTCCAAGTGGAACATTTTGCTTCTTGTCAAGTACTGCAGGTCTTTCCTCTTCAATGCCCAGGTGCTTCAGATGAGACACATGAGGCAAACACCCAGTGAACATGGCCCCTGGCTTGGAGAACTTTTCACCACAACACACAACATGGCACAGCAAGATCTCTGTTGGAAAGAAACTTCTGTCTGGAGCCCCAGGCCAGATGATACAGGCTCTACCTCCAAGAAGCTCTTCATTAGTGTGGGTTATTTTGCTTTCTGTTATTTCGTGGCTTCTGCTTCATATCTCCTGTGTATACTCAAGGTACAAAATTCTAGTGCCCAAAGATTTACCAGCAGGGTTCAGTTATTTGCCTGTGTATCTACTGTTGGTATTTCACCCTCTTCATCTCCTCTAGGGAAAGACTGTTTGGGCAACCTGTTATTATACACTCTCAGTACAATTGTTTCAATTCTATGTTCTCCTCATTTGCATCACTATCTGTGAAGTTCAAAGTAAACTCTTCAGGATGGAGATAAACATTTATAGAAGGAGCATTACTCCCTCGCTCACCTTTCAGGACCGACTCCAGCTACAGCAACACAAATGGCTGTGCTGACTGTTCTCTCAGGCCAACCTTTGCTGTCTTGCCAGCCTTACAAAAGTATTTTGCCAAAGAAGTCAGGAACAGACTTGATCTAAGCTGGTATGTATTGCTTTTGTATTTTCTGTATTTATAGATGGACCTTTGTGACAAGGTAATTACCTCCCATGTTTATGTCCTGTGCAAACACTAGCAGGATAAGTGTGCTGTCTGCTTTAGTCCCCTGCTTGCCTACTTCTTGCCAAAATAGTTTTGCAGGATCTGAATGCCTTTAGGTCAGTTCCACTGCTCTCCATGGCAAGCTGGTCCTCTTCTCTGTTTATCCCCTAACTAAACACTGGCAAACACAAAAATTGCATGCTACCTTTTTGCAGGAAGAAATAAACTGACCTTCAGTCTGGCTTTGCCCTTTGCTGTATAAAATAGCAAAAAGAGTAAGACAAAATATGGTCTTGGTGCACAGCCCCAGTGACTTTCAGGCAAATCTTAAGCAGATCTGTAGTGCATGAGTGGACATAGTTTATTACAACTCTGGCATTTTTACATCAGTTTACTATCAACAGGAAGCAAACTGTTTGAGAAATGCCAGACAAATGGCTTTGTGAAATCTTGCAGCCGCCTAAAGTAATGCTTTTAAGGAGCTAAACTGAGGAAACCTCTCAAATGAAACTAAGAAATAGCTTGCTGTCAGATGTGCTGACAGAAGAACAGAGTACTGTTCCAGCCTCAAGAAAATCCACCCTACTATCAAGTAAAAAGCTTCATTGGGCTAATTATGAATCTGGATAATAATCATTAGAGGAAGCAAGAGAGACTGTTCCTTACGAGTTATAAAATGCATTTATCCTACACACAACTCCTCTTGCAGCTCTACAGGCACATGGGCTTGCATTCAAACACCTTGCTTTCCAGCTTGGGCTCTGGGGCTAAGTGCTTCTTTGTTGGCTTGCTCACTCCTAAATTGTACCCTGTGAGATTACCATTTAGGGGTACAGCTTTCACCCTCAACACCAAGATAAGAGTGGAAACTGAGGCTGTCCCAACAAAAGGCCGAGTTCAAAAGCCAGCTTTGCACAACTGCCTTTGAAAGATAAAATACTCCTCAGACTGCAAGTTGCATGCTTTGCTGGGAATATGCTACCTAACATAAAACAGAGATGTACTGTCCTTTTCCAAGACTGCAAAAGTCACATTTTTGTAACCTCTTTCCTCTTTGTCTTGGACTGTTGGATAGCAACTGTGGGAAAGGTTGATCTTTAAAGTATGGCAAAGAAAGTATCATTAACTTGCATTTCTTTATTGCAGATTGAAAAATCCAATTCAAAACACCCCTGGATGCAATATTCTCCTCCTCTGTAATACTCAGGATGTCTCTACCGACTGGTGTGCCAGTATTTGGCACTGCAAGTTAATTATGGGTTGACTCCAATCCTTCAGTATAATTGCTGGACACTCTGGTATTGTAAATATTGGCAAGGGCATCACAGGTGGAAAAAGCCTCCTCATATATAAGGCTTAAAAAGATCTTACTCTACACTGACATTGAACTCCTTCATAATGTTAATAAAAAGCTTCATGAGCAGTTATGTACTTTAAGACCAGGTCTCATACTCACGAGCAGGCACATGCATTTGGAGAGATGTAATTTCCACTTTGATGCTGAGTACACACAACACTTACTGTATAAAAGAGTGGACTTGCTCTCTATAAATATTTTGGAGGCAACTTCAAAGGCCAGCTGGAATCTCTTCTCTGGAAAATAGGCAAACTCTAGGATTACACACATTGGGAGGGAGACTCGGCTCAGGGGAAAGGTAATGAATAGCTAAGCTCTCCTTCCAAGGTCACAGCCTCATGGCCAGCCTTGATAGATGTTTCTACCTAGAGACTGATCAGTACTTGACATAAACTGGAACACTCCTAATGCAGTCCCTAGGCAACAGATACCTATATTCAAAAACAAACCTTTACACAACTCGGTGGACAGTAACTGGCAAGGCCAGGAGAGCTGCAAAGGAATGAGGACATGCAAATTAATGACGACTTTGACCTACATGCATTCTCATCACTGTAATAGCTCAGCTAATGTTCTTAAAAGGGTTTCTACATGCCAAAGAGGAAACACTCTTGCTTGGAGACTGCAGGGAAAACTATTCTTCTCTCCATAATGAGTCTAAGTGGTGAAGAGAGGAGACCGTGCAGCAGTGTTTTCAAGGCAGCCCTTCTCAGCTGTGCTGCATTTAGGTGGAAGAATGACATTCCTTTTGGCAGCAAGGTCAACTGGAGTAGCTCCCACCATCCCTCCCTGCCCTGCATGGCTCTTTTCCACCCCCAAAGGACTCACTTCAGCAGTGCCAGAACAACTGCTTCATGGGGGCTGAATGCTGAGCTTGATCAAACAACTGAGCCAAGTTAAAAATAACCCAGCAAAGAAAGGAGCCCTGACTGCTTTCCTGATCCAGTTCAGCAGGCAGCCCCTAAGCCAGCAGCTGCAAGAGTCAGGGAAGAGAGGAGGGGACAGCAAAGGAACTGTTAGCCAGTGAAGCCACCAATAATCAGATTTCCAAATCGTGCTCCAATTGGATCCTCACATCTTCCAACCTCATGGAATCACTATTTTCCACCTCAATTTATATATTAAGAAAACAATGAGTCAGTGAAATATGCCACTGCCCTACCTGCATAACTGGAGGGTTGGGAGCTGATGAATGTCAAGTATCTCTAAACACCCAAGTAGTGCCAAGGGCCTTGGAGGAGTGGAGAGATGGCACAGGTGGGAAGCAAGGTAACAGCTGATCCTCAGCACCAGGCACAGACACTGGAGAACAGCTCTGATGGGACTACACAACAGCTAGGATCAGGGACAGGATGCTGCAGTTTTGGGCTTCACTCCATTGGGGCCTCAACACATCCCTGAGCATCTCTGATCCTTCTCCACATTGCCTCTTTGGCAAAAACCAGCCCCAGCCAGCTGCCTGCTACCTGCATGTACTTCAAACAGATGACTTCTCCATATGGGCTTCTGCAATCTCTGGCATGCTGTATGGGGGATGCAAAACTGCCTCTACAGCCTAGACTTCACTGCTGTGGTGTGCAATACATGGGGACAGGGGACAAACAGGTTTCTGCCCCAAGAAGGAACCAAACAGGGAATTATAAAACTGAAATTCACCTTTTGTAGTTCCAGCTTACTCACCAAAAGATAACTCCAAAAACATCATGTGAAACTACAGCCTACTCCTTTTCACAATGCTTTCAGGTTTTTTCCCAGCCAGGACAACTGTGTGTCTCTCCTTGTGGTTCAGTTTTACTTCCCCTATATGTGGCTTTCCCATGAGTCCAACCATCCTCATGGGATAATCACAACACAAACATTTACCAAGAAGATGTAGAACTTCTGGACAAACTCCACTGTCAACCTGCTGTAGTATTACATCCCTTTTCTAGACTCAGAAAAGTAAGGCTCAGAATTGTTAAGCAGACACCCAAGAGATTCTCTTAAGAAGAGAAGACTCAGAAATAACCCCATGATGGAGTGTTGCAGTCCAGCTCAACACAGAAAGAGTCTGTCAAACCTCCAGGGCTGCATACCAAAACTCAACCCATGCTCCCACTTTGCCTTGTATTTCTGAGGTTTTTAATGAAATCCTGTGCAGGGCAAAGCAACACCCAGTGACAGGATAGGCTGTTGTGGGCAAACAGCCTGCCAGCAGCCAAAGTAACCACCCAGGAGACCTCCAGCATACCCTTCCTTAGAGGTTTTAAGTAGAAGTTAGGTAGATATCTGTCAGGAGCTGTTTAGTTTGAACTGATCCTGCCTGGGGGCAGTGGGATGGAGTAAAGACCTCTTGTCCTTTCTAGGTCGATCTCCTGCAAGTCTGATGAAAGCAAAGAGAGCAGAAGCCTGATTACTATCCTGTCTCTTGGCAATGACTTTTCATTCATCCCAGCAATCACCATTAGCTTCTCAGACAGGTCTACTTGCCATAAAACTGGGATTAAAGCACCCCCTAATTCATATGAACACACAAAGTGCACATACACACAGGAATGCACACATGTTGTACATCTCCAGCTGTATTTCTATCTATAACCATTTATTTCCAAAACATACACAGTTTCTAGAAAACAGGAGCTGAGAAGGAAAATGGAAAAGAAAAGCATTAAGGCTAAAGATACCATAACAAGGATTCCAAAGCTGCTGCTTGTGACTGCTATTTTCAAAGCAGAGGGAGTTTACATGTCAGACTAGTCAACCTTTCCTTACAATACAAATGACTGATTACAACTCCTGAAGCCAGAACAAATAACCAACTGCCATGGTATCCCATAGCCATTACATTGCAAAACATCATGTGTAGCAGTAATATCTCCCTTTTGTCCCAGTATGTGCCAAGCTGAGTAAAATGTAAACCCTAAAACAAAGGAAACCATAGCAGAAGGACAGACTTACCTGACAAAACTTCTGTGTGAAAGGCCCAGAAGGCAGAAAAAGTCAATGTCTGAGCAGAGTGGTGGTTTAACCTTCACTAAACCACACCACAGAACAGAAGACAAAAGTCTTTCTTGGCTTATCTGTTGAGCTATTGCCAGCAGCTGAACTATAATGTATGGTCTTGCATCTTACACATAAAATGCAGTTTACTAAAACCTATTCAACAGGTAGGTGTAGACAATATGAGGTTCATACATAACAACCAGCCTCCACTAAGGTGTTCTACAAAACACAGGGCAGCCAAACCTACTGGCTGCTTGTTGAATCATGTTCATTGTATCTCAAAATATGCTTCTGCTCTTTGAAGAGGATGCACACACAGACATTGCAGGCATATTCATCAGGGCCAGCTGAGGTATCTGCTGTCCTGTGTGCATCTCCATACATTATCCATGACTGTGCAGTAGCTGGATACGTATGGACAAGTTTTAAACTCTCTGTAACTGTTACACACACACACATTTCTGCAGAGATTAGATGTCTGTTCCCAAAAAATGACAGGAAATGACTGGGGAAAATTTATGAAAACTGAAATAATCACCATGCAAATCACCAAAGTGGGTTTGAGATGCAAAGGGATTTAATTCATCAATTTGCACAGATTAGGCAAAACTGAAATTCCCTGCATTAAGAGCTCCTATTTATGTCTTAAAACCTTTCTTGGCTGGGAGCCATTAGGTACTTGTAAAAGATTAGAATTATTGGTGTTTGATGGGCTCTCCTAAAAGGAATGGAAGGGAGAAAATGGCAGATTTGAGTCATTAGGATCATCTTTTGTTAACTCCTGTATTTTACAAAAATATACTTTTAAAAGCATAAATAGATGACAAATTGCCTAATTATCACCTAGCATGATTCCTGGCCATCTCCACCCTCCACAAGCATGCTTCCAGGCAAACTGCCTGCACTTTACAAGTGTTCCTCCTTACTCACACTGACACATACCATAGGCTGCAAGATTCATTTTAGAGATGATTTTGTTTTGTCCTGCCACGTGAACACTCAACGACTCTTCCACGATAGCAAACCACCTATTACAGACCACTAAGCTAGCTCCCTTTTTCTTTGCAATAATGCAAGTGGGCTGACTTTATTCAAGATGAAGGATGAGCTATCCTGACAGCACAACACTGTTCATTAGGCTGCCTGCAAATCTTCCTCAAGCAGCATCTGTCAGTATACCTCCAAAGCAAACCTTCCTCGCTCTTCTTATCCCAGACCCACTGCTATCCTCCTCCTAGACATCTCTTGTTTGGATGATGCTGCCTGTCCCAAAACCCAGCATGGGTTTGGTATGCTTCTGTGAAAGAACTACAATCATTCCAGCCAATTTGATTTACAAGCTAGGACTTAAAGCTCAGGTTTTTATTGGGCAAGAGATTAGCACCCTGGTGCATTTCATTAACTGTATATCAGCAGACCCAATCTGCTGATTGACTGGAGCTGATTTGCAAGGTTTGTGGAAAGAAATGCTTATGTTGACCTTGTAGTTTAACACAGAAGAAACCCAGCAATCTCTAAGACAGTTCTAAAGAAATATGCCCAGAGTAGACAAAGTAGTTATTTATGATTTTAAAGGTAATTAGTTTTCAAAGTTACATTTATACAGATCTACTTTATACTATACTTTAAAAATTCATAGAATCGTAGAATGATTTGGGATGGAAAGATCACCTAATTCCAACCCTTCTGCCATGGAGAGGGGACCCCTTCCACTAGACCAGCTGGCTCAAAACCCCATCTAATCTGGCCTCCAATGCTTCCAGGGATGGGGAATCCAGAACTCCTTCAGGCAACCTGTTCCAGTGTTTCACCACCCTCACAATAAAGAATTTCTTCCCTATATCTCATTTAAAGCTACCCCTGGTCCTATCACTACACTCTCTGACCAAGAGTCCCTCCCCATCTTTCCTGTAGGCTCCTTTTAAGTACTGGAAGGCTACTATAAGGTCACTCTGGAGTCTTCTCTTCCCCAGTCCTTTAACTTGCTTTCAGTACTGCTTCTCCAATAGAATAGTGACAAATGGAACTTGAGAAATAACCAGAGCTCACAGGGCCTGATCAGGTGAAAACTGACTTTGGTAGGTAAGACATCTGCTTGACTTCAGCACATAAGGAACTGTGTGTGAGATTAGGGTTACTACTTACTCCAGAAAAGCTGGCCCAAGTCTAGTTTCTTACATTATTTTTCCTTTCCATTAATCTGTCAGCCTGAGAAATGGCTTAAATTGCTGTTATGCCCACTTACAGGATTCCTTTATTTTGTCAGCATTTCTGAATGTTTGGAATGTCCAGACTAGGTGAAAGCCATCACATCCCAGTGGATAACATTTAGAAATTCTACTGCACATAGGTTACATGGTATTTTAAGGTGTTAACTCCTCTAGAGTTGGCCTGTCTTTCTGTGATGATTAAAGATGCACTGCACTGCTTATCATAGCTCATACAGGCACTGAAAGAGAACTGGCTGAGAAAGAGAATCTGAGTGAGACAAAACACATTTGTCAAGAGTAATGTCAGCCACAGACATGTGCTTGCTTAATTCCAGTGTCTGGCAAATATTAACTACTTGCTTTATAATTTATATCAGGTGCTAATAGTGACTAAACTATAACCCAAATTTGTTTGGGTCTTCAGGGGATGGGATAAAACATGGCAGATGAAGAGGAGATTTGGCAGCAGTGCAGAGTGAGTGCATCCAGCAGTAATTGGCTAAGGACCACGTCTGTGCAATTTGTTGCACTGCTGGAAGCTCAAACCTGCAGCTCTTCTAGAGACTGACAAGACTCTTATCATCCATGTACTTCCAAAAGATCAGTCAGTAACACTGAGCATAAAGGAATCCTGCCTGAATTACAAAGGTGTTCTCTTCCTTACCTTCAGAAGTTGCAAGGAAACCACATGGGGCTTGTACTTTGTAGGATGAATAAACAAAGCTTGAAGGAGAAGGGTTTATGACTTTTTCTTTTTTGTTTTACTAAGTTTTCTTCCCTGCTTCTTATGTATAATACAGATTTATGTCTTGCCTGCTCTGCAAGGCAATGCTAATGCCAAAAATGATGACAGTAAATGAAAGCTGTGTGACTGAGAAGACCTTTCAATTTTAGGCTCCTTAAAAGCTCTAATTTTTAGTTTAAAATTCCAACAGTTAAGGAGCATTTTTCAGAAGGGATGCCCTTGTTAGCAATTCAATAGCTCCACTCTTTCAGTTTTCAAGTAGGATCACACTCATGCTTGAATACCTAGGAGCAAAAATGGGTACAAGCCTCCAGCACAAGAACAACCTTTGAAAAGGTCACATTTAAATGACATTGCAGAATGCAACACAGGGCAGCTGTGTTACCTCCCCTAAGAACCCAGCATGTTTTCACTCCTTTAAAATATAAACCTGGGAAAATGAAGAGGTCTCCTTTTTCTTCCCAGCTTTGCAGAGACCTCCATGCAGTACTCAGCTCTTGGTACATATGTATGTCTGTTTTACAGCATGAACAGCATCAAAATGTTGACATCTATTCTTATTGCCTGTATTGGGAGTACAGCCTTCCCAGCCAGTCAAAGAAAAGAAACTCCCCCTCTGGACAGTGATACAGAGCATGTGAAACAGAAGCCTATCTTTCTGTTAACAATATAAAAAGCTTGAGGTTAGATGCTGTGCTGTTATGCTAGCTGGGATGGTCTAAAGTTACACATTAGCCCTGATTCAGAGTGAATTAGCCTGAATATACATCGCTGCTTAAGCACCTTCAAAAGCAAGGACATTTTGGAAAATACTGGGTAAAATTCAGTTATGCTTTGCATATTGTATGTTATGTTCATATATATATACACACATGTAGCCTCTGTGTCTGTCTTTGAAAGTTTTCACCATGTCAAAGAGCTGGCTGGCTCTTTGCAAGGCACCATGCTGAAAAGGAGCTGGGTAGGGAGGGCTCTGCTCACTTCTCCAGACCCTGTGCTGCTGGGGCTGGGAGCAGCACAGGGCTTGCACTCTTCTGCCAGTTGCTCTGCTTGGCAACTTGCTGGAAGTTGTACCTACCTACTGAGCTCCAGAGCTGGATGCCATACAGTTCTTTTTAAATGTGGCTTTGCATTTGTTCTTATAATTTTTGGTTTCTTCATGACAAAATGTCAGCAGTGACACATGGCAGCCAACAGGGATAGCTTGTGGTTTTCTCCCTCTCCCTTCCACCTAGACCCCAGCCCTCACAGAAAATGTGTATTTTTATTAATGCTCAAATCTGCTTCCCCAACCTCCTCTTTATTCAGGGCACTAATAACATCAGAACTATTAAAAGCAGTAATCCAAGTTTGCTGTGCACCTCAACTCCTCTGCTCTACAGTTATGGCAAAGGAAGAAAAGAAACATCTGCTGTTAGAGGGAGGTGACAGTGAGGTTGGGAGACACAGGTTTTTTTCACTTCAGCTATTATCTGCATTTTGGAGTTTGTTTCTGGAAACTGTCACAACAGATAATGGTTGAGAGACAGGAAAAAATCAGTCTTCTGAAACTGCACACCTTTAGGAAAAGCTACAGTCACAGAGTTGACTGGTACCTAACCAGATCACAACTTAGGAAGCAGAAGGCATAGGACTTTGAAACCATGCTTCACATTAGGACTAGACTTCACACAGCAGGACAATCAACCACCACTGCTTCCAACAGGGGACTCCTGAGAAATTGCCCTTACTGCTCTGTGTGATAACAAGAAAGTAAAAAACAGATGATGGAGGAGATGCTAGTTTACACTGTGATAATGCATGGTTTCAGCATTTAAGCTGCTTGTTTACACTCATCTTGGAAAAGCTGAAAAGAAGAATGTAAGCAAAGGTTTTCTGGATTAGAGAACCCTCTTGTGTCTCTCTGCAAGCTGGCTTGCTGCTTCTCACTGTGAAATGTGGGACAAAATGATCTCATTAAAAAAAACCCCCCAAACTAATGGAAAACAATGTTCAAAGGACCAAAGCCAAAGGATGCTTGTTAGCCAAGAGTGTCCCTCTCCACTTCATGATAATGCCATATCCCACTGGGGGAATTCAGCTTCTGGCATTGCTGTGCACTGCACTGCAGAGCTTCAGCTGGGGGAGGCTCTCCTGTGGGCCCAGGGGCTCCACTCGGGGTGAAACCCTTCCAAGGAGCTGGCAGATCTTCCCCTCAGGAAGAAGGAAACAAAGCACCACATTTATTTGCTGTTCCTATGCCAAGCTGTGACATGCAAACAAGCACATTGAGGAAAGGAGGTCTGGCCAGGAAACGAGCTGTCGCCGTTTCTCTCTGCTGTGAAAGCAAGCATGTGTGTTCCTGCATGTGTGTGTGCATGGCCTTGGAAGAAAAGAGAAGATGAAGTAATGATTCTCCCTCCCCCCCCACCAATTAACATTCCCTTGGAGGTTTTTAATTAAAGCAAATGTCCACTCAACAAAGAAGACAAGTCTGGGAGCTTGACATCACACCTCCTCCAAAAACACACACAGACACACCTCCCAGATAAAGGCTATTTATTATCTGCTCAAGAGACTTTCTGAGATTCATTCCCCTCTTTTGGTCTCACTGTGGCCAAAGGGTCCCTTTTCTTATCTGTCTGACAGGTCCATACAATGCTTAATTGACTTGCCTGGGGTCTTGGGTTTTCTTTCTTTAGGGGAAGCAGGGCTTCAGGGTGGTGATGGAGACAGATTCCATCCTTTTGGCTTTTAATGAAAAGACTCCCATAATAATGCCATCCATTTGCAACCATGACCCCCTAGAAGATACTGTGTAGACAACTGTTTTCCTCACACAGTTAGTGGGAGCTGGGAAAACACAGTGCTGAATTCTCAAATACTTTGGCTTTTGTTTCCTAATACTATAAAAAATCCAGCATTCAAGAGATGGAACTTTCCATATGCTGCAGCTGGATTTTGCAAACACCAGAAACTTCCAATAAGTCAGCCTTGCCCAGATAGAAGCATGGCTCACTGCAAACACACTTCTGACAAGTAAGAAGTTTTGAGAAGGCTCATCTATTGCTGAAAGCCAACAGAAATCCTAAATAATGGCCTGAAGGTGGCTGAGGTGAGTACTGAATCCTCACAGACCCACAGGTAAGAACACAAGAGCCCTCAGTCCCAAGCGGGAGTATCACTTATGCTGCTAATGACTAGGAGATACACGACTTACACCCAGGGAGCTTGGGATTAACAACATTTTCCCCCAGCAGCACTGGATGGCAGCATGGACCCTGCAAACATGGTCTGATGAGAGAAGCCAAGCCACTTGAACAGCTTGCTGCTGTCAGCAGGAGCCATGCTGCTCTCCCATCACCATTTTGGGACACAGGGCTTGCCCTTTCCTTTGGCCCTGCTCTGGCACTCATCTGATGTCTCCTTGAGCCAAGTCAGCACAACAAGCTTTTATGGCTAAAAACACATCATCAGTGCACAATTTGCACCCTCACCTTTTTTTCAGTATTGGTTTCTTGCAAGTTTAGTGAGGCAAATCCACTCACTGAGATGCCAATCACAGCCCAAAGCCAGTGGGAAGGAAAAGGCATGCATGGAGTGGAGAAGCAAAGACAGACAAGCGTGCCTGTCCCTTTGGCAGCTGTTAGCTGTCATTTCAGCTCAGACCTTCTGTAAATGCATCCCAAGCAGTGAAGGGTGGTGGGATGGGACAGAGGGCAGAGTCTGAATATACTTCTTTCACATGAAAAACAGAATGAGTTGATCCTTGCTGATCAAACCCATCAGTAAGTATTTCCAACCAGTCTACCCACCACAGTAGCCTCATCCAAAACTTTACCACAAATCTAGTCTCAGTGGCTGCAGATGAGAATAAACATTTGTGAACTGATCAAGGCTGGCATCAAGTGTCTGCACAGCAGGTAGCTGTCTGGAGTAGCAGATGCTGTGGGCAGCCATGCAGCCCAGCTGATGCAAACCCAGGCCTGTGCTTTTCCCAGCTCCCCTTGCTCACCCATACTTCCAGAACATCAAGGCAACAGCCAGAAGACACTGCTGTTGTCCTGAGCAGAACAACCTGCTGCAGAGCTTGCATCCCTGGCCAGGGCCAGGGTGGGGAAGAAGTAATGAGGTGCTGGTGTTTGCATCTTTTGCCCTTTTTGGCTGCTGCTGTAGTAAGACCATGGTGAACTCCTTGCAGTTGGCAAAACCTGGCTGCTAAAAACCTGTTTCTCACTCGCAGAAGAAGAGTGAGGTGGCTAGCCCTGCTGGATGGGGCTGCAGGTGGGGAGCAGCCCACCTTGTTCACACACTGCCTCAAGAAATTACTTTGTCTTTGACCCTGTGGTTGTGAAATTCATTTTTTTTCCCTAAACATCCTTAACTGATGGATCTGAGAGGATGTGGAAATGGTGCAGCAGAGGAATAGTAAATGAGCAAGGAAGGAGTGCTTGAGGGAGCCTTTCCCTTCATACCCCTCACAGCTTTAGGGCAGCACTTCAGAGAAGCTGCTGACAGCACAGGGAATGAGCCATGTTGTGCCACAGGGAAGGTGACAGCAGAGCACTTGCCATCTGTGAACATCTGTGAGATTCATGGGCCTTTAATACACCCTTGGGCTGGATGAGGTCTGTACACACTGCCAATGGTATGGAATAAAGTGCTGGAAATTCTCAATAGAAACCCAGGAAAACTGGGATCCTTAGAGCTGTTTGCAGTTCAGAGAACTGGCCCATCACTGGTAGCTTGTAGTGGAGACAAAGAAACTGTCCCTGTGACTCATGTTGACTAAATATACTGAAATGTCTATTTGTTGTATTAAAACTAATTTCCATAATTAGATAACAAAAAAGAGAAAACTGAGAGACAGGAACTGTCTGAGTGCATGCCAGGGAAGCATCCAGATAATGTAATAAAACCAAAAGTAAACCTGCAATTAAGGACTAGAAGATTCCATAAACTGTTTGTCTAATCTGACAGCTTAGTATCTCTTCTGTCTTGTGTTCTGAAATGAAAAGATGCTGCTTTTGCATCCCACCAGTGCTTTCACTGCTCTTCTCACGCAGCAGTTGTCACTCAATATCCTACAACTCCATCCCATGCTCACAGCTGTATGCTGCATGCAGACACTAAGCTGTATGTTCCCAAGGTATTAAAATATAGCAGAGGCTTTCTAAAGGTCCCCATCCTCGCACTGTGTTTGGCACATAGCTAAAGGCAGACAAGGGCTACCGAGATCCTCAGGTGAAAGTGTTCAAATGCAAAGAGCAATAATTATAAACAAAGTTAATGAACCAGTCCATTTCAAGAGGAAAAAAAAGCATCATATATTCTATGTTTATATATTAATATATTATAATTAATTCCCTCTAGCACTAATGCCGGCTTGGCCCGGAACCAAAGCAGCTGTCTTGGGGGATTCTCTGCATGGCACTCTCTCTTAAATACACTAGAAGCAGACACTTATCCACTTTTAGGCCTTTTAGAATGTTTGCATGGACACAAATAGAGAAAGAGGCAGAGATGGGAGGCGTGGGGAGCACAGAATAAAAACCAAAAAAGAAATGCAGCCTGGAAGTCAGGAGAAGCGAGTTCCCCGCAGCACAGCTCCGGGGGTGCTTTCTCAGCCTCTCAATAGCGATTCAGAGAGCCGCCGCTTACCGGAGGAAACGCGGCTAAAGAGATTATCTGAGTTTGCAATTGTAGATTGGTTTGGTTATTTTCCATGCAGCTTCTGATGTCCATTTCTATTCCAGAGACAGAGCTAAAAAGCTTGGCTTTGTTTGCTACAGCTCAGAAAAGGGGATGCGGGGAGGAGCTTTTCTCAATGCTGCCATGCAAAAAAGTCCGTAAGCTCTCCCAGCTCTAGTGTTACTTTTCTTTGTAACTTGGCCTTTGTCTGCTGCTATATCAAATCTACAAACTTAAAACTGCTTTCCAATGTATGCTTTAATGGGTGCTTCAGTGTATTCCAGTGACCTACTGGGAGCTGACACTCTGCCTTAGTAAAAAGCCTTCTTGTTTAACCTCCTCAGCTGCACCTTGACCTGAGCCGGAGGCTAGGAGTGTGCAAGATCCAGGCACAGGGAAAACAAGTACTTCAAAGAAAGACAAAATGATCTTTGCAGAAAACACAGGAAAAATACAGCAAATGAATCATGAATAATGGATTACTAATTTTGCATCAAATTATGTATGCAGCACTGTATTCACAAACTTTGCAGACAGGAAGGAATCTTAACACCAAAAATGTTGAAGCTCTCAAACTTTAAGGGCTACTAACAGGTTGGCTGGCCTGTTACAAATGGTCATAACCTAAGTTTAAGAAAGTAAGCTGCTCTAGTAGAAAGGGTCCCATTATAGGTAGAGCTAAGAATTGCCTCACACAACCTATCTTTCCTCTGATGTTGGGATTCTGTGGGTAACTTCACCTGCCCAATGTGTGTCTTGTGGTTAAACTAGTTTCTTTGGAGATGAAGAGTTCACCATTTCTAAAGCTTCTCCCCTGTGACCATTTTGAAGTCTCTCTGACCTACTTCTAAAAGCCTCAATTTATAAAGTATAAAACTTACTTTCTTATAAAGCACCCAAAACCTTACTGAAAGTGTTTACAAGCTCTACTGACATTGCTATAGACCTCTGGCTTTGGTACTGGCTTCTCTGCTCTGCAGGATGGGTCTGGGTCTGTCCATCCCTGTGTGCAGAAGGCCTGCCCCATAGCTGAAAATACTCCTTACTACTGAAAAATACTACTTACTACTACTACTAAATGTTGACTTTATTTTTCGTATCATTCAAGGCTGTCAAACTATTTTCAAGCATGTATAATAGCTTCAAGGACTTCATGGACTGTCCTGTCACATTATTTTATATAAATGGATTCAATTAGTGCAAGCTGACTCCATCAATGAAATGTTAGCCTGCAAGTTGCATCCATATGTGTAACAGAGCACAGGAAGATACAGAGAGATTAAGGTCACATAGAATATACAAGAATAAGCACAAAGTCCATAAATGTCTCTTTGTCTGTGGATGGCTATATACAACACTGAAAATTGAAGCAGCCATGTGAGAACCACCTGATACTTGAAAAGTCAGGCACAGCCCCAAGTGCAACACAGAGAGTGCCCAAGGGACACAAGGTGATGATTTCATCTTGGCTGTTGGGGAAAATCAAGTGTGCCTGCATATACAGCTAGTTCTAGCACTGCCTTGAGACTGCTAAGCAGGCCATCCTCATAATTTCTCTTAAGGACCACAGAAGGATGTTTTGTTTCTCTTTCAGCACATTCCCCAAACCTGGTGTTGAAGGAGAGATGTGCTGACATCACCGGTTCCCCTTACAGCACTGAATGCAGTCAGGTCTTTGGAGCACCTTGTTCAGCATTTGGAGGAAAATGAGGCATCAGTGAGAAGCACTTGGTTAAAACAGGATCATGGGCAGCAACGTGGCAGCAAAAATAGCTGCCAACTTTTCTTCTCAGAGCATTTACTGCTCATTGGATAGCTGAGCTGTTGTCACCCCCTGATAACAGCAGATACCTGATTAAGTCTATAGCAACAGTGGTGGGGAAGGTATTTTTCTGTCAGACATCAAAGCTGCTGCATGAGAGAGACTTGTTATGAATGCCAATTTCAGGCAAAGCTTTCCAAATCTTCCTGCACCAAAACATCCATCCACAGGACACAACTGTTTAAGGAACCAGGGTTCATCAGTTGTTCTGCTCACAAAGCGACATCTGTGCAAAGCACATAGCCTGGGACAAGACTTTTGACTCACATAACATCCTCTAATGCTACTGCTGGCAGCTTCTGCTGAAAATGGCAGTGTTTCATTGCATCTTCTTCAGCACACAGGAGAGAATATTAACTTCCACTGAAGTCACTGTTCCTGGAATCTGAACTTCCTTTGCCTAGCATGAGTCGTAGATTAAGTAGAGTGACAGCATGGTGTGTCAAACTAAACTAACACAGCTCAGTTCACTTTGGATCTTTTACTACTGCTGCAACTAAAAATAAATGTCAGCCAGTGGCAGACCAGGCACTAATCAGAGCCTTCCCTTTTTCTTTTTTTAGGAGACCTTACAGGATTTTGTTTGTTTTTTTTTAGTCAGGAAATTTCCAATCTTAAATCTTACATCTGCTAAGGTTAATAAATCTCCCCATGTCATTCTGTTCTGCTCCTTATTTCTCCTTTTCCTCTCTGTGCTCACACATGTTTGGAGAGCAGTGCTGTTATTATTTATGACACCACCAACCCTCCTGCCTGTTCAGACATTTTTATGACTTGTGGCCACATTCCAAAGCACAATGTTAAGGGGCTTAATGGCTGTGGCAGAAAACTTTTCGGGTATCACTTATGTGTCAGCCTAATATTTTCATCATTCCCTGCTTCAGGTACAATGCTTTGCCCTCCAGGATTTGCCAGGTTACAGCATACTGATCTATGTTTCAACAACTCTTTGCCTCAGGAAGGTTTCATCAAAATTTATAGCAGGGCAGTGCATTCTGTACGAGGGCATGAGCAGGCATGAATCTCACATCTCCATTTGCATCATCTTCCCTGGCTTGTAGCTGGCTTCTTTTTTTTGCATGGAAATATTTAATACACCTGACCAAGCAGTTGTCTGTGAACTTGCTCCTGTTCCCAGCACTCCCTGTTAAAAGTGTATTTCCTAATCTGCTTGCAGCCAGTGTGACAGGGATGAGTAGGTCCTCAAGCACTGTGTGAATTGTTGTACGTCTCCTAGTGCTGGGAGTGTGAAGGCTGGGGGAAGAGGTGGCAGAGGGATGATGAGGCAGAAGGCACACAGAAAGGGCTTCTGCTATGTCAGAGGAATGGCTTTCTAAGGCTTCTCCTTTAGGAGAAGGCCTCCAGTACTTAATAAGACATTAAAATGGAAGTAGACCAAGATTAAAAACTTGTCAGTTCAAATAGAAATACAAAAGGCAGACAGAGTGGGATCCCCTGGAGCTGCAGGCAAGGCCCTGACTTGACCCCTTCAGTGCTATCTGACCATTTCTAAGCACTGGTGCCAGAGAGGTTTCAAAAAGCACATTCACAACTCAGATGAAACTGTGGAAAGCCTTCAGGCACAGATACATATCCCAGCCGCTGCCCCTTCAAAGAACCGAAGGCACAGCTCAAATTATACCAAGCATGTTTTAAATGATGGGGGGTGTTCCCCAGAAGTAGCCAAAATACCTCACATGCATTTTTACCCTGCCATCTGCCCAGCCTGCCACACTAAATAATTATGCTCTCTCCTCAAAGGCTGGCCTTGATTGTGCAGAGGTGAGGCATGAAAAGGAGGATTAAGCCTCCTGACTCGGAAGCTTTGTAGGAAGGACTGATCCAAGGTCAGGCACACACATCTCTTTCCCATAATGCCCAATGGAAAAATCTGAACTGCAGCTGAAGAGAAAAGGCCAAGAGGACTGTTGTTATCTTTTTTTTCCCAATCTTTTAAAAATAAAACCTGCATCAAATTAAAATAAAATATGCAAGCAGAATAAAAATGTCTCTGGAGCATTGGTAATCATTTGAACATATGCTTCAGTATCTAAACTCAGACCAGCCTGAAGGAGAAGCCCGAGTGCAAAATATACCCCTAAGAGAGAAGACAAGCATGCTAAGACAGGCTGCATTTGGAGAAGACCTTTCCAGAAACTAGTTCCTGGGGCTGCATTTAAGCCAAATATGATGACAAAAAGTTGCACTCACAAAGATATTTTCTGCCTCAGGATGCAAACACACCTGTCTACAGGTTCCTGTAAAAAGATATTCCTGTAGACTACCAAAGCCCAAACCTGCCACTCTTTCTACTGTAGCAACCAGTGCAAACTCACATTTCTTAAGAGTATTTATGAGACAAGCTCCTTCAAAACTAAATTAATACCACCCTTCAAAATAAAATAAACAAAATCAAAAGGACACTGTTTAAATATTACAGAACAAAGAAGGCCCAGTTTTACCTGTCTTCTA
Organism: Galbula dea; assembly: GCA_013399015.1. Classification (NCBI taxonomy): domain Eukaryota; kingdom Metazoa; phylum Chordata; class Aves; order Piciformes; family Galbulidae; genus Galbula; species Galbula dea. The sequence goes on along the minus strand of VWZX01001728.1, from coordinate 2,130,131 downwards.
TTTCTAATGTCTCTCAAATGAAAAAGTTACTACAAGAATATCATAATGACCACTATTGACTCCTTGTGTCCTTGCATGCCAGCCTCCATCTGCAACTGAAGATCTTACACTTAAATTAGAAACCCTGCAGGACCAAAAACACTGGATGTCTTTCCACTATGTTTGTCCAGCACCCAGCACAGTAAGAGTCTTATTCTGCTACCAGGGCTCCTGCACAGTGCTGCAGTGTGAATGTCAAGCAGGACTAAAGCCAATGTCAATGCAATGCAGCTCATAAAAGCGCACCTCTCGGTGTCTTCCTGACCCAGAACCTCTCACAGTGCAAAATTAATATAGCAAAAATAAATATAATGTAACATGTTCTCTGCATTTGTGACATTGGGAACCTATAACAAATGCTCCAGGCTGAACAATTATTTCTCAAGGGGAAGGGGCTGTTGAAGCTAAGGATTAGCAAAGGCTGAGAAAGAAGGAAGCCTTAAAAGCAGCACTCCTTCCTGGCTAACTGCTTGGCACCAAGGTGGCATTTAGCATAGCTTGAGTGCAACCACCCCTCTGAAATATGACAAGGAAAGACCTCCTAGCCTTCAAGGGGAAAACTAAGAAGCACCTCCAGACTTCAAGGGACAGATAAAGGAGAGTTCCAACCCTCAAAAGAACATCAGAAACAGGCCACTGATCAGTGCTGTGCTCTGCAATGCTTCTAGTCCTTATGAAAAACTCTGTAGGAAAAAAAAAAGGGCATTTTTACAGCAGGAAGACTTAAAGAAATGCAGCGTTGCAAAAGCAGCCTTCCTCCTCTCCAGAGAGAAGCCTACTGTTCTGAGTCTCATCTCAGATATGCCCTTTCCCTCTGCTGCCTCTGAGACAAGATACTTCTGCCACCGTCATCTTGATGCAGAGAAACTATCTCTGCCAGCAAATTGACAGAGAATTTCAGTCTTAATAATCATCCTGCCCTGCACTTCAGCCTGATCCACATCCCAGAAGGAAGATTAATCCGCTAAGCCTCTCAGCTCCTAGAAATGATACTTAGAGGCAAACAACTATCCCCACTCATTCTCTTCCTCAGATGATAATCAGAAAAATGTCTGTATTTGGCTCACTATGACAAGCTGATTTTAAACCTCCTAAGGAGAACAAGCTTGTTGGCTCTAGGGATAACCCTGTTCTCCCCTCTGCTTCAGCCTAGCAGCCTGGGAAAGAACAAGGCAGGTCATCTATGTAAGGGTTAATGCAAGCTGGTTACATAGGCAAATCCTGAGCTCGGTGCACATCAGCAGCATGTCAGGCATCCACAGGCAACACAGTTTGTGCAAGGATGGAAGGTTCTGGTAATCCTTGAGTTTTTTTTCTTCTCTCAGCCAGTACAATCACAGGTGCTGTTCAACTTCACTTCAGTGTATTCATCACTATTAATGCATTCTTTTGATTTGCAAAGCACCAAGTAGGTATGGAGACATTATGGACACCTTGGCACTTCGGTGAACCAGAATCCATTTACAATTAAATCTGAAGCTAGAAGGCTTGTTAGGAAGCCAACTAAAGCTTTCCCTATAAAGAATCAACATCTTTGAAGCTTCATCACACCACACCTTAGTTTAGAATAGGTATTTTGTAGAGACTTTGCAAGGGTAAGAAAAGCAGTGAATAAAGACATGAAACACTGTGGACACAGCTTAAGAAAGAATTTGGTAAATTTGTTTTTTCTATGTAGGTTATTTTTGTTTGTTTGTTTGTTTTTTAAGTTTTCCATTTTGAAGCAGTTCTCTATAAATTATGCTTTATCCTAGAAGCTTACTTTGCTTTTCTTACTTAGACTGTCCATCATTTGAATGGTGAACCTTAATTTTTTATGTATTTGTAATAAAATCTACAAATATATCACAGGAACCAGAGTTCCTAAATTACACACTTTTTCATATGTAGATTATATACACAATTTCTGGCTGAAGAAAATTGCCTTTCAGTATTTCATTCTCCCCTGGAATGAAAAGAGGCTGGCAGAAAACAGGACAGGCAATAAAATAGATGCAACACATACAGCTTGTGATAGTCTATAGCTGCTTCACATTAAGAAGAGGTTAATTAGAGCAGTGATAGAAAGGAGGCAGCAGTGGAAAGTACAAGCAGTCCTGCAGGGAGAAGAAATGACTTGCCCAGCCCTGCTAAGCACTCGCCAGGCACCAAGGAAAGCAGAGACGCTGCACAGCGCAGAACAGCCAGCCAAGGAGTTATGTCCTCTTAAGTCTTAGTAAATCTTTCTCTAGCTTTGGCTTCAAATGCACAGTACGAGAGGTCAAACTAAACACTGCATTTCTGGGAGGGAAGGTGAAGTTCAAAGGCACAAGAAGCTTAGGTGTTCCATGGAAAGTAATTTGGTTGCTCAGCATCACCCGCTGGATTTAGAGTCTACGTGCTATTTCACTCTAGACAGAGCAATTTCTAGATTCTTGCCTACTAATGCAGGTTGCCACTACTACCACTACATGGGCTACCATATCTAGGAGCTTTGGCAAACATGACATCTAAATGGAACCACAACTTTGGAAGAATCTATGTCTTTCCTCTCTCTGACATGTGCTAAGAGAAGTCCTAGGAAGTAACTCTAGGCACCTCACGGCAGAAAAATGCAAATGAAAGTGGATGTACATGGGAATGACAGGAGCAGCAGAAGAATTTATTGTGAATGTTTAATTATTTGACAGCTAAACAAGTAGGGAAAACCACACAGACATAACAGGTCTTCATCTAAATGCCTGCAAAAAGGAACACTTTTCTTTCAGCAGCTCCACATTTTGTTCTTGCTTTTGGCAAAGTGCTTAACGTGTTTAGGGACTGTATATTGTCTACAGGCCTTGGAGCAGACAAGCCAGGCAGGTCATTCAAGAAAACTGTGAACTCACAATTTGCTCTAATTAATTCATTTCTTTTTAAATCACTCTGAGGAGCCTTGATTACTTCAACACCTTCCTAATCCTGCTCTCAGGCAGCTTTCGCAAACTCACACCTACATTTTGTAGTCTTAACAATGATCCATTCTGCAGTTGAGTTGGTTAGTTTCTAACACATTCTCTCACTCAAAATGGGCTCTTTTAAGGATAAGGGATCAAATCAAAGGGCTGTGCTGTAACTAATCCTTCTACCCTTCAAAAAATAAAAATCAACTCAGCAAGCTCAATAAAACTAATGGTAAAAAACCATAAGCCTGGAACAACTGAGTTAAACAGAAGATTTTATAACAAACCCTCAGCCCTCCAGTGTTGAAATTCAACTACACAGGAGGGCTCCTTTTTTCTCCTTGCTTTTCTGAAGGCTTTTTTGATAAAGTTCTGTGACAGGACTAATTCTGTGCAACCAAAGTGTGCTAATTGAAATGCAACTCATCATTTCCTTTTAGGTGATTTGTTCTTAATATTTGTTCTGCATCAGGGTTTTGATACTTAGATGCACCCACTGTGCTATTGGGAGGGAGGAAAAAGCCCTATTAGCTGTAGCAGAGATGATGAAAAGCACAGAAATCAAAGGGGAAAGGAGACAGAAGGCTTTCTCTCTTTAGTGAAGGCCATTCCATATTCCCCATGGCTCTCCAAAGCTGGGCCAGCACAGACAAGTTGGCACTTGGTGGCCTGAAGGAACAGGCTGGCACTTTGGCATGAGGCTTTGAAAGACAGCCTGGGTTTGGATTCCATCCTTGCTCTCCAGCTGACACCTGACTTTGGACAGAGCTCAACAGGAAGCAAGGCATGTGGAAAAAAGCCTGCGATTCCTTACCTAGGGAACAATGAGAAGCTAATACAGCAGCCTAAATGAGACATGACTCAATTAATGAGAGCTGATGGGGCTAATGACTAAACAGATGGTATTCCTAAAAAAGACAAGGGAGGGGAAATATAGCTGTGATAATCGACCTGCTGCAGCATACATGGCAACTCTAATGCTGTCTCTTGCAGAGCACTGAAACTGCTGAGGAAGGTGAGTGTTGCTCGCCTCAATGCAATGCAAAGCATACTGCAAAAGGAAGCCACTCTGCATACCTGGACTAATGCATTGCACCCCTTCCTCTGACAGGCAAAAGATTATTAAAAAAGACTCCCACTCCAGTCACCAATAGGTTGGCAGGAATTTTGTTACAGCCACTGTTTCTAACTCTACACACCCCCATCCTTTATTTTTGACAGACTACAGTAGAAGCACTTTGCCTACTGCTTAGAGCTTTGACATGGCTCGAACGGAAGGAGCTTCCAATTGCAGAGTACCATCTAGTGCTGTTGTCAGCATCTTTGTGCAACAGTAACTCATGCACAGACAGATTGACCCCTCTTGAGACAGTCTCATGCATTCCTGGAGCCTTTTGAATGTTTGACTGGACTTGATCCCACTTACTGTTGTAACTCTGTTGAGATTACAGGTCAAATGTTATGGGCCACTGGATTGTCAAGGCGAGTCAACATTAGGGTAAAGAGTGGCCTCTCTCCTTTTTGATAATATGTCAACTACAATTATATTTGTGACATTTTATCATAGGCCTGAGAAACTGTAGTAAGAACAAACCTACAAATCTGATCAAAATACAATGCTTCCAGCTCTGAAGAGCAGCCTCCTGTTCGGTGTTACCCATATGTTCACTCATCAGCTATTCTTCGATTAAGCTGCTGTGATCAATACATACAGTGTTGCTAAAGCTTCCTGTAGATTAAATATGCCACTGTAGCATGTCTGTTCTGATAACAGGTTTTGCAACAATGGGCCCCTCTATGGTGTTTGCCAGCAGGAGGGAGGAGGGAGGGTTCATCTTGCTCAGTGGTGCGTTATGACTGACAGGAGAGTCTGCTCTGGGGTGAACTTTTGATTTCCTCCCCTACACATGGAGGTAGTACACAGCTGTCTTCCCCGTATGACAATCAGCCTAATGCAGCAAGCATTAAAGGCACTCACATCTCTTCAGATTTTGACATTTACAAATAGGCTAGAGTTAAAAAAAAAGAAAAATAAATTAAGAAAATGGAATTTTCTATTCTTGAACCCATTAAAATACTTCCCTAAAAAGGGTAGTGCCCAACACATCCCATCTCATGCTTATGGATATCTCTGCGTTTGACACTCTCAGGCATCGCTTTTCACACAGGTCTTGGTCCTGCCATCAGAGTTCACCTTGCTGTGACACCCAGCAACCCACAAGAGCCCTTTCATGGAATAATCACCACAACCAGTAACCCTTACATCAGGTATTTTTTCCAGAAGAGGAAAGCCGGTAACAGTTAACCATTAAGTTTTAGCCAACAAGTGCAGGATATTTCTGTCTCTGTAACCAGGGGACTAGGATGTTTGTGAGATTTATCATTGAGATGTATAATAACATTTTTTCAAGGAATATTTGAACAGCTCCCAACCATCCCAAGTTCTAAATGCAATCATCTTGATATGCCTTGTGACTAAAGACAGCCTGTGACAGGAAACTCTTTTGAACAGAAATGGCCTCGTTGATTGCCACTAACACACTGGACACAGTAATGAGTAATTTTATGGTGACGATGGGGAAGAGAGTTTACTCCTTAGGGATGATTCTGGGATGACCTGCCAGGTGGATGAGATGTCAAGGAGGCTGGTGAGACTCTGCTTTCTTAGTTCAATTCAGGAAAGAACAAACCCAATAAAATAAAATGAAAACCTCTGCTTCTGTTTGATACCTGCTTTTGAATGAGTGCCCAAAGCCAACCGAGGCTGACTTGGCTGAACCCTTCTCTGGCAGCAAGGATCAGGGCCTGTCTGCCTGCCTCCCAGTGAGAGAACATGTCCATAGAAACTAAAAATGATGGTCTGTGGTGGAAGGAGGGGGAAATAAAGCCTTCATGTGACAGTCTGAAGTTATAGACAACAACACAGGATTTGTTATTGCTTCAGCCTTAGCTACACTAAACAATTAGATTAAAACTTTTTTTATTTTTATTGTTCTTTAAAGAAATAGAGTATTTTCTTTGTCTCTTTGTCCCTGTTCAGACTACAGAAAAAAGGTTCCTCCATCTCCACTTCAACAAAACTTGGTAGCTTGGAGTACCCCCAGACTTGTTTCAGATCAGCTTCAATAGTTCAAAGCAAGAAAGCATTCCTGCAAGGCGAAGGATTCTCCTCAATTAAACTGCAGAATCCTCCTCAAATCAACTGTGCTGTTCCCTGCACTGCAACAGAAAGAACCATTTATAAATACAGCAAATCTTAGGCAAAAAGCATGGGGGATTCTTAGGCAGAAGTGCAAGAGAATTAAACTAAACATACTGGCACAGAATCAACAAATCTTTCAGAGACAGACTGACAGTCCTGCACAATAAATCTGCTCCCTCTTCATGACAAGCCTGTCCGTGAGAACACTCTCCGCTAAAAGCACTGCTCTAGCAAACGTCTATTTATAGCAATCCTCATGGCAACTCCCTACTCGCCCTTCCTACCCCTTTTCAACAATCACAATGATTATATCTCTTGGATGGTATTAAAACAAGAGTGAAGCTTGTGTTTCCTAATTTTAAGAACCAACAGAAAGGTACTAAAATAGTGACGTTCAGGTTTTACTAGTGCGGAGTTAGTTCACATGCCTATCATTTTTCTTGATTTTGTCTCTCTCTCTCTCCTCTTTTGAGGATATCCTTCCTGGAGCAGAACCACCCACAAGGCTGCTTATTGCACTCTAGGGAGAACACATGCAAGTATACATCATTTTGTGTGCATGCTTTCAAGTAAGTTTTAAGGCAGAGGGACTTTTTCAGGGACTCCTTCAAAGTCCCTGACTGACAGCTGCAAAATACGTACACCTATGCCATACAGGACCTGAAACAGCAAAGACAGCAGCAGCACAGTACTGTCTCACCAACTTTACAGGAGAAATGAAAGCCTGGCCATTTATCCAGCTGAATTAGTTAGTCCAACAAAGCATACTAACTACCCCACAATCCTCTTTCCTCTTAAATCTTCTGATGGTTATGGCCACAACATTACCCCTGTTACAACTGATGCTGCAACAGAAGAGACTGCCTCACAGCATGGGAAGGTGGTTTGTCTTCTTTATTTGTTCGCTCCTTGATCTCCTGAAAGACAGTGGCAGCAGAGAGAGCTGCAGGTGGCAGGGGAGTTGCATGAAATCCCCACATTTGTTACAAAATGGAGCACTTCTGGATCACTGTCTTTTTAAGGGACAATGAATCATCCAGGAGCCAAGCTGTATGTGTGTGGCAAGAGGCTTTGGGTTTCTTCTCTGCATTCTCCTATTTTCAAAATCCAAGATTTTTCCTTGCAGTCATATTCTCTGTATGTGGTTTGAATTTCTGGTCAGGACTGCCTGCATTTGAGGATTACAAAGAGGAAACCAGGGCAGGGACACCATTCTTGTGGTTCTGACCCTTAGGCATAGGTTATTCAATTGCTGGGAGAGAAAATAGTGGAAACAGAATACTCATTATTTTTGTTCCCAGGAATTTACACTTCTGAACAAAGATTCTGCTGACACACACAGGTTGTTAAGCTTTCAGTTTGCTGGGTGCAGCTCCAGTTTTAGTACTCCAACAAAAGCAGCTGTGTCTAAACATCATCTTTCAGGCTGTTTCCCCTAATCGCTCTACCCTGGATGAGCGCTGTCCCTTTCACCCGTGCTTCCAAGCACATTCAGGGACCTTAAAAGCCATCACAAATAGCATCAGAAGCTCAAAGCAACACAAGGCCAACTCTTGCAGTGTAGGAGCAGGATCCTGGTTAGCCAAAGGGCAACCCAAGAACTAGAAGCCTCTGTGAGAACTGTTAGTGAGGGATTTAAAAGGTATCTAAAGCATCGGTACTTTGAGACAAACCAGGGAACAGCTGCACTATCCACAGATCCCTTCTGATTCAATTTTCACTTTATTATTTTAATTCAATCAGGATTTTCCTAATTCTCCACATTAAATTAAAATGCAAACAATACCCTTTAAAAACATTTAAAACAAGTGATGTTTCAACTTTCTTCACAGACTGAAACAGGCAGGTATCTGCTTTTATCCTACAGCTCCAATTTCCAGCCTGATACTTCTATTAAGGAACTTGAAACTGTGAACTATTTAAGTTTCACTGTAAACAGCAGAAATGAGCTGGTGACACCTCCCCAACTGACTCCAGCTGTAACATCAGTTTATTCTTAGATAGGGATTCCAAAGACCTAACCAGGTGAGTTATGTGATATTAAAAGGGAACTGGCCAGATGCCAAGTAGAACAGCTCTCAATGTCTTTCCCCATTCATCTTTAATGTTGCTTTCACTTGCATTTGTACATTTTCCAAAATCTTTTGTGGTTTTATGAGTTTCCAATTATTAAGCCATAACTGAAGTCCACAGAAACAGGCATGTGATATTCACAATAAAACCTCAGCACCTTCTGGAGTGTGAACAATTTGCCTTAGGGAGCACTGCTGTTACTATAATGTGGATTTATTCTTCATTTATAAATAAAAGCCAAAAATTGCTTGTGCAACATTTCTTTTTGTCATCACAGTTAACAGAAAACAAACTATCATGAAGGAATAAGATGTCTCTGGATACTGATTATGCCCAAAATTACATCCATTTGAGTTTTGTTTTGGAGTTTGAATGAGAAATTATTTAACAACAGTGATGTTTTTCAGCAACCCCCTGGCAAGCACTTTGGAATTTTTTTATCTTTCTTACAGTAAATGAGACTACTCAAAATTACCTGCTTGTTTGTGGTTTTGTGCTTATGTGTTGGGTTTGGGTTTTTTGGATTTGTTTTTTTGGGGTTTTTTTTTTTTTACCCAAATGACAGTATTTGGTACTACTGCTTACAGATGATAGAATCTGAAAAGTAATTTCTTCCACTTTCTTGCCTCTTTATGGGAAAAGTGGTCTTTTGTGCTTGTACTCAGGAAAACATGTAGCCTCCTTCCAACTGTAACTGACACATGAGCCTCCAGCTGCGAATTCCTATATTACAAATTCTCACTTACAGCTTCAAATGCTGAGTTTAACAATCACAGATTTGACACAGGATCTCAGAAAATGAAGAGACACATCCAGAAGAACAACCTACAGGATTAATGAACAGGAAAACGTTTCTTTGCTGAATTTCTTTTTATGCTTAGCAACTGCATATTTGCAATCAGAAAGGTGCTATATAGGATGTTACACCTTCCTTTATGTATTGTACCTGTATCTCCTATATATATAAGGAAGTGTCATATTCATCTACCCTCTTCTATTTCAAAATCCTTCCAGTTAGGACCTTAATTCTCAAAAGGTTTTTGTATTCTTTTCAGTGGAAAAAAACACCACAGAATAACATTTCTACCACCAGCAACCACTGTAACAACTCTCTAGCCAAAGCCAGGGGCATGTAAGTGTCAGCAGAGCTGCCAAAGCTGGCAGCCCCAAGTACCTGTGGCAGGTCCCTGACCCCCAGCAGGTACTGCTCATCCAGCCACAGCTCTCTGTCCTCTGGCATGAAAGGTGAAATCAACTGAAATAAACAGAACTCGGGCAGGTGTGAATGAAACCTTAACAAAAACCACAGGGTTGTGTTTTAGTCTCTACACTGCTTCAAAGGCTGAAAAGAAAATATAATCAGGATCCCAGACAGTAAAACCTGTTAAGGTAATGAAGGATGAAGATCACTAATAGAGGGAGGTTGCCCACAGCTACTTGGCACAGAACCCAATCTGCTGTGTTAAATGCCCCCATCTCAGTGGGGCAGCAGATGTGAAAAGGAGCAGTGTTAACCACCAAGCCAGCTAATGTTGCCTCCCTGACAAAAACTGCAGTATTTGAACATGGAAGGTTGACTTCTTGTATTTAATCTCTAACCAATTTTATTTCCTGAAGAGCTCCTTTGAGAGAGGTGGTTAATAAGAAAGGGGCTATAGAAATACAGAATACAGTTGATTGCATATGCAAATCTGTCTGTGCATTTTCTTTGGGGAGGGGGATTTGCAGCTGAATGGGTTAACGATAAAAGCGATTGCTGCTGTTTTCCTTTTTTCTTTTCCAAGCTCCACAGCTGAACACGATGGGATGTGAGAGGGGGAAGGATGGTTAGGGACAGAGAGATTAAAAAGTACAAAGCCATTTTGTCTGCTTAAAATATTTCTGGCAAGCCTGATAGTTCCGGTGGCAGAGGAACTCAGCACTGCCTTGAGGGAGGACTTGCCTTCAGATGGGACTCTGAGACAACCTTTTTTCCTCAAAACCTTCTTGTTATTTGGAAATGAGACAAAGAGCAAGATTGGAGCAAGGTAGTGAAGGAAGCAGAGTGGTTATTCCCCTCTCAGACACCAGGGCACTAACGAGAGGGATCCTTATGTTGTGAAAGGCTGGAAGGGAATAAAGAAATGGAGAAGTAAATGGAGAAATAAAAAGGCAGGAGACTGAGCCCTCCGTAAGCAGCAAACCTTCCCTTCTTTTCTTTTCCATGGTATCTTTGGGAGCTGCTGTTAAGGCATACTAAAAGGGGTTTTTGTCAGAAGCCCTCTCTGCAGATGTCTTCTGATCCCTTTGGAGGCATTTCAGCCCCTAATACAGCTGTCACTTTCTCCCTGCTGCTCCAACAAAAAAAATAGGGGAAAATATAATACTAATAAATTTTTGCCTAACCAACCGAACTGCCACTGACAGCCACCCACTGGGGACTTTGGCCTGCATGGGACACCCTGCTGACTGAGAGAGAGGCCCAGGGCTTTAAACTGCTTTCATGCCACATTAACACCCTGCCTGGCAGAAGCAGGATAGAAGAATCCCAGGCTGTCTGATCCCCTGAGCTACCGGGAGCTGCTGCTCTCTCCCACCCTCCATCCCTCCTGCCTGTCTCTTGTGCAAGTGGAAGCCAACAAGACTTTTCTCTCGATGCAAATGCAAAGGAGAGGGAGACAAGGAAGCACCTTACCCTTACCCCCTTCCCTCCCTCTCCTCCCCTTTGTGAGTGCAAGCAGATAATAGTGAAAGCCAAGGCCCATCTGTGGCTTCTGAGCAGACTTTGTCCCAGTTACTTAGGCTCATCTCTAAGCCTATTTTAGGCTCCCTGCAGTTTAATGCATCTTTAAGAATTGTCATTCCGTCACTCCCTCACTCTGCCCCCTCCTTGCTCTCTTCCCTGTTCCAGTCCTGCCTGCTCTCAGCCTTCCTCTCCCCCCATTAAAAATTCTTCCCATTTGAATGAGTGTATTTTCACCACCATTTAGCTCAGAAATGAGCCCTCCCCATTCTCCTTTACATCCATCCTCCTGCTGAACAAAAACTGGGCTGGAGGAACTCTTTTCACGTGTTACTTATTTAAAAGCTCCCCCTTGCATTTCACACCAAACCATCGGTGTGCCAGGCTGCCTTGGGACAGCATCTCAATGCTTACAAAACCTCCACCTTAAAATTTTCAATGCATTTGATCACCTTCAAAATTCAGGGACAAGTTCAGCATGGAAAAAAATCCTGAGTTATCTTTATCTACACCTATTAATATTTATTTGCAGTGGGGCAGCACCAAGACTGACACAAACCCTGCCACAAACAGAATATATAATGCCCATCCCCCTGGTCCCTGATGGGGGCAGGGACAAAGCTTTCTCCATGGTTGAGACCAGGCTTTTTGCTTCATTCTGCCCTTCTCTGTAGCAGGGGACACAGTCCCATTTTACAGTGAGCTCAAGTGAGTCGTTCAAGGACCTAAAAAAAAGGCAATACCCACTGTTTTGGGTCTTGCTCCTCAGGGAACTGGAAAATATTTGGTCGCCCACATATGTATGTACATCTGAAGCAGGTGTTTTATAGACTCTTCTCTACTAATCTAGTGTATGACTACTTGCACCTACAGCTGAAGAGAGAATTTTCAGTCTTAGGTTCTTAAACAGATAAAGTAGGAAGAGGATGGGAAAGAAAACAGCAGCTTAAGGATGTAAAGTGGCTTGCTGAAAGACATGGCAGATCAGGGGTAGGGCAGGGAATGAAAGTCTCAGTGCTCTGTTTGAAGATTTCCCCTCCGATCAGGATCACTTCAATTTCAATGAAGGGAGGCTGGGAGGGCTAAAGCACAAAGGCATCGGATCCTTCAAGGGCAAAAGCTTCACTATATGTGAAAAAGCCTTATTTCTTGAAGCATTAGAAATCTGAGAAGGAAAAGGCCTTTCTCTGAGGCATGGAAGTCCTTTGAGTTGTTACACGGATGGCAGATCCACTTAATTCTAAAAGCTGGAGAGCCAACATCTGACCACCACCTCTGATTCTCCCTCCCTCACATAGAGTCAGACCTCTGATTTCATGAGCTGGTAAGTGGCCTTGAGATGAATCTAGCATGGAATTAAAGACAGTAGTAGCTTTTCTAACTGAACATTGCCAGGTCCATTCCAAAGTCAAGGAGGTGAGTGGATCTGAAAGAGGGCTCAAAACCCAACCTTAGCATTTACAGACAAGTCACTCCAGGCAGGAAAAGAAACTGAGCCATCTGCCTCTCTCCGTCCTGCCGCCTGATGCAGATACTCACTTGATACTCTGACAAGTCCTAGGTAAACCCCAGACTGCATTTCCTTACTTCCTCAGCACTACAGTTCTGACAAAAACTTCCCATGACACTGGCAGGACACATTTGTAGAAACCCCAGCACAGCAAATTTCTCTATGCTGATTAAAAATGTAATCCTCAGATGGGAGAGAATGACTCTGTTTTGGCATGGAACAGTACAGCTTTCTCCAGATGGGCTGACAATGCTGCTTGATGCATGGGAGAAATACTGCTGGAAATGCACTGGATTTGCTCATAGACCTGACACTTTAAGTCCTAAGACCTCTTTGTATTCAGGACAGGTATGAACAAAAGGATATTCTCCTGAAAATAAAGCTATTTATAACATTTCTTGCATACAGAACAAGGCTGACAAAAAGTGGAAAGATCTGTAACTGCTTTGAAAGAATTGGAAAAATTTACTTTGTGCTGTTACCTAGGTGGAAGAGGGAGCCTGTGTGCTAGCCTATCTGGTCACTGTCAGAACATGCAATAACAGCAATCTGGTTTTTGTCCCTCATTTCTGGGCTGATTGAAAAGCAAGCAACTCCCAGTAACAAATCACAAGCAGTGTTATGGCTGCCTCAAATATACATGGCTGCTTTTTGCAATTCACATCTATTTTGTATTGTATTGTATGATATGCTACAAGAGGGGAAGCCATCTGAGGCTGTAGCTTCTAAAATGTGGCACTTTTGACAGATTCTGAACAAAGTTTAGGGGTTCAAATGCTCCATACACACATTTTCTCTGAGAAGCCCAGTCATAAAGCACCAGATCCTCACTGTAGTGTGAATGAACTTGTTCCACTGAAATTTATGGGATGATGTTGATTCAGATCAGCAACCACTTGGCTCACTCTGTCTGCAAAAAGTGTAATAAGGATTACCTACCCTGTGATCAGTCAGTATGAATACAAGACTGTAGAGCTTGAATGAGGCCAAGAGCTACCCAAGCTAAGGCTCTCAAGAGCCTAAGTCACTCAGTTCATTCAGACACTTGTGAAAATTTCATCTACCAAGCTAGGGACTTTCGCACTGTCCCTACCAACACGTACTGTAGAGCCAAGCAGGTGGGAAGTGTACTAAGAGGCAAGGTTTAATAGGTTTAGCAAGGATTAATAGACAGCCTGACATTGAGAGGCTGGGGCTCACAAACTGCGCTGTGCCACACTATACCCAACACCACAAGGACTTTTACAGAAGTGGATGAATAAATAAGCTCAGCTAAAATAAGGCCATGTATCTACCACAGGCTTCTGCTGGCAAAGCCTCCCTTCGAAGGGCGAGAAGAGGTGGGTCTTTGTGGGACAGTGCTGTGCCAGCAGAAGTCCCTCTGTGCAGACATGTTTATACTGGCAGCACATGCTTTTGGTTGGAAAGCTTATTTCATGTGTGTGCACTCCAGGGAGAAGTGTTACTAAAACAGTGCAAAGAACAGCTTTGCCAGTACAGCTGATTCCACAGCGAGAGCACTTTGTCAGTACGGTGGTTTTTTCCCCTGAAAAAGCACTTTTAGTGTAGCTTTCCTAGCAATTCTTAGGTTAATCTTAGCATTGACTCCAGCTTTCATCCAGGGCTCAGAACTCGAATTTGTAAAGTTAGAAAAAGCTCTTTTAAAATAAACCACCTCAACTAATGTTGCCTTCAGGTAGAGCTCTGTATCTTTGACATGTTTCGTTGCTGGCTGATTTTCAGCAGTGGTATGATGTAATCAGTACTCAATGTTCAGACACACCATGAGTATCTGTATCCTGGAAGTATCAAAGGCAAATAAATGAGGCATAGGATTTAGTTATGGCAAAGGAAGGACTTCCGTCAAGACATCAAGCCTACTTTCCAGATGAGAATGTCTCAGCAACACTGACTCAGACTGCTGTCCTGCCTTGTCCAATGTTAATTCTAATCATACTTCCAGCTCCCCACCCTGGCAGCAAGCATTTTTAGGGGGTTTTAGTACAGAGGACGGATTAAAGTTGACACTGAAATGTAATATTTTGCTGTCTAAGCCCCCAAGTTCCTCATAAATAAAATTACAGGAACTCTAAATAATGTATTTCAGCTGCTAACCTTTTGAAATGGCAGGCACTCATCAGTCCAGCCTCATGATGGAGAAAGAAGGAACAGCTTCTAAAGAGGGGCTCTCTGTGGACTGCTCTAAACATTGCCCTGGTCTTGTTACTTCTCCTGAACTGAAGAGAAAAATGCAATTGGCCATCAATTAGGAAGAGTTCCCATTGAACATGCAGAAACTCAAATTCATTGTTAGCTCATTAAATGTGCTAACATTTGTAAAGGTTCAAATGGGCTTTTCAGGCTTCAGCCCAGCAAGAGATCTATTCCTGTTGCTTGTTAGATAATTGTCAATTAATGAGTTTAAATGCTATGTGGCAGTCTAAATGAGGAACTAACAGCTCTTCACAATCCAATAAAATCAGGTGAAATGAAGATAAATCGAAATGTTTCACACAGTATTCTGAAGAAATGACACTTGGGAAAGCACCTGTGTATTAGAAATGGATGATTTCAGAGTCTTTGCATGGGCTCATTTCATGGCTATAGCAACTTGGAATACATCTCATGAGATGGCATGCAGCATTTCAAAGTGGCACTGCATCTAGCAAGACTTTATAAACCTCTGGTAGCTCCTTAATCTCCTCCTAATAGGCTGTTTTAAGGACTTAATGTTAGAGCCAGATAATTTGCAATCCAAACCATATGCATGTTTCCCTTTACTTTTCTTCTCATTTTCACAAAACATTAGTAACAAGAGGCATTTAGTCAGAACTAGTCAGCAGAGACAGCAACCTGATCTAGGGGGAGGTGCCCCTGCCCATGGCAGGGTGGTTAGAACTAGATGATCTTTAAGGTGTCCTCCAACTCTGACAATTCTATGATTCTATGAAAAAAACATAGTGTCTCTGCCACATAGCACTCTTCTGTCCCCCAGTGATCACTTCCCCTACCTGCATTCCCCTAAGGATCCGATGCTGGGGCAGGAGTAGGATGCATCAAACAGGGGAAAACAGACTTTAGTGTTTATTTGGAAATAAGCATCTCTGTAACAAGGAGAAAGGTAAATGTTTGCCTGGGGTCTTGGAGAATGCACTTAACTTCCCTAAGTACATCAAGGACTCCAACTTCCACAGGAGAAGGTGCTGTAGTTTAAGTGTGCATAATTAGCATCCGTTCCAGCAAGCTGCTTACCCTGACTGACAGTTGTCTGAAGAATGCTGGAAGAAGGGTGAAGGGGAGGCTGATTTGTCTGCCCCTCCCTAACAGAGATCCCTACCACACAAAGACAGACATATTCTGCACTTCCCAGACACTCTTCATGGTGAATTTACTACCTGACAATCAAAAAGAAAAGGACTAAAGAATGGGAGAAGCATAGTGACAGACAGAGAGACGGTGTAAAAGAGGAAACAGAGGGAACGTACTTGGGCTTCCACTACTTAGAAAAAGTTAGCACTGTTAAATTTTAGATTTCTAACCATTCTTAGGTAGTTTCAGAGTGTCAGAGCAGCATATTTGGGTGTAGAGAAACAGAAATGCAGAAGGGCAGCTGCAGCACTCTGTGATAACATTAAAAAAACCTAACAGAAAACAAAACCCACATAAAAAGAATGGTTAGATGGCTTACCTAATAAAATGAAAGAAAATTCTGGGAAAAACTAGACTAAATCCTATCCCTAAATCAGACCTCATCTAAAGGTAAACTAAACAGAGCTAATTCTGTTCAGTGATTTTACTTTTTAGTTGAAGCTCCTCTGAGAAACTGCACTCTCTAAAACTAACAGCATGTTTTCATAGACACTGCCAGCTTCTAGCAGTGATAAGGCCTAATGTTTAGATTTACTACCAGGGAATGGGATGCAAAGCAAGGTCATTGCTAAATCTTGTTGGGGGGTGCAGGGTAAAGGCTGCACCTTCAGGGAGAAGCAGACAGGACAGGTGACCCTAAACTGACCAACTAAAGTATTCCATCCCATATATGTCATATTTGATATATAAACTGGGGGTCAGCTCCCCCTTGCTAGATTGTTCTTCCCTCTTGGTCTTCCTCTTCTCCTGGGCTTCGATGGTCAGCATCTGAGAAGAACTCTGTCTGTTCTGCCCTCAATCCTAATCCCTAAATTCCTGCATCCAGTACCAGGATCCAGCCCCTGAGTCTGACTCTCATCTGCTGCTGAGTCCTTCTGCCACAGCATCAGTGGTGATGTAGTTACCATCAAGGGGGTTGTTGGTTTGGTATTGGGTCTTGTACATATTTGTATATATTTCATTTATAGTTATTATTATTATTATTACAGTAGTTTTAGTTTTATTTTCCAATCCACAAGTCTCTCTGTCTCTCTCATCCCCTTTCCCTCCTGTGGGAGGGGGGAAGAGAGGGTAACAGGGAGCACCTGTCATTGGGTTGGTGGTCAGCCCAGCCTCAACCCTCGACACCAGACTGCAAGGTTACCAGAAATTCAGTACTTCACCTCATGCATGCTATCCCCTGTGCTCCTGCAGCATACTCCATATTTCACACCCTTAGTAATTTGGAGAGAAAATGCAATGTAAAGAGAAAAGCTGTCTCAGAAACTCACTGCAGAAGTGTTACTGGCCAGAGGGAAGTAGAGACTATGTTGAATTTCTTCCTAAGCAGATGTGGGTAAATATTCAGCAGTCTTGTCCTAAACATTTTTAGTTGTTAGAGCGAAGACCAAAGGAGGTATCTGCCTCTACCACTTCGTGTAGTCAAATGTCAAGACCACCAGTTCGTGTTTCTGTTTGGAACAGCCACAAAATGCCACAGCAGCATCCTGGAGAGATGGGTTGGCAGAGTGGACAAGGCAGAGTTCCAAACTCTCTCACAGTTTTTCCTGGTATTATCACCCCAGGCAGATGCCTGTACATAACACAAACTGGTCTGTGGTTGCCAGTTTTCAACTACTACTGTCCTCCAGGACCCAGGCACGTCTGTCACCTTAAGCAAATAATTGCATTTTCCAGCAGTCTCCTCTGCTTCAAATGCTGTAAAAAACCCCAGCTATCTACCTTGCTGAACTTGAAATGAAGATGTATGACTAAAGTCCTAACAGCCAGTCAGGAGCTGTAACAGCAAGCTCTAATGGTTTATTACCTTCTTGGAAGCTGGAGTCAGAAGACCTGATATTCCCAAACCCTTTACTGACCTGATACGTGCAAAGCACACTCCCTCAGACTCTCCAGCTTTTTATTTCTCCTCTTGCCTCTGGTCTGTTTTTCCATTGGTTTGCACTGGAGGCAATCTCCTAGTGCAGCCAGCCACCAGGACCATGGTTGTTAGTTACTGTTAGTCTCAGTATACCTAAGATATACCCACTGAATATACCTACTCAGAACACCACCCAGAAAGTGTGGGATTACGGGGGAAATTCCATCACCTTTCTTTGGTAATAATGGAAGCAGCTGCTGGCAAATGGAAAGTTATTTGAAAAGTTCTCCAAGTCACAGGACAAAGGACTTTTGAGGTATCTTCTCTGCAGAACTTGCAGCTCAGCAGTGGTGACAGGGGTGAGTTAATTTGATTTCTGGTGGTTAATATGCAACAGCTCTTCAGTCCAGAATCCTCGGGTTTTAACTATGGTATCTGAGATTGCCAAGCAATCTCTCAGCCCTGTGCTGGACAAGCCCAAGACAGTTTAGTTTCCAAGATCAACAGCTCCACTGATTCCACTATAATCAGAACAGGTTTGGGCTATGCCCCCGAAATCACCTACAGCTACAACTCTATAAAAGGGCCCTTCACACTGTCTATTTTGCTTCCTTACAGACTGCTGCTACTATATGCTATTACTAATATTATTAACAGTGAAAATTTACTCTGTTGTGAAGTTTATAAGCAGATCAATACACCATTTTCCCTCCCACCTGAGTAGCATGCTGCTCATCCATTGCCTCTAATGGACTGTTTGGCTTTAGTTACACGTCACAGAGGCAGGGAAAACAGGGGAAAGAAGCTCAAAAATCTGCTTGATGAAAATCAGGAGGTAATTGGTACCATACCATCAATACTCATGCAAATGAAGAGATACAGTAAGATCCTCAGTGTCATTTTCTGTTTTCCTCTTATAAGTATCTATGGGTTTATTTCTCACGCAGGCTGGAGTGGGCTCGCTGGGGACAAGAGTAACTCTCGTTGTGCCGCAGCAGTGGTGGAAGACAAGTCAACTGAGGCAGACAGTCAAAGCTGCACAAAGCCTGCTAAGGTGGCACTGCACATTCACTGCTAGGAACAAATGCTGGATTAGTCCTGCCATCTGTTCTTACAAAAAGGTGAATGTGCTTATCGAGGAAAGTTCTTGATTTTAATGCTGCCTGAGTCGCTGACTGCGGTGACCTGAGACAAGCTGTGTGATTGATGCAGTTGACAAGGCTGTAAAGCTGGCAAAAAGCCCATCTCAGAAATGGCTGCTGAGATAAGGCTATCAAGACAATATGATTAAAAAAAAGAAAATAAATCAAGGAACCAGAAGCAATTCTATGTACTTTTCCCCATCCAAGTACACATTCTTAAAAATGAGGTTGGCAGCTCACTTAGGATGGGCACAGAAGTGCTGTGCTATTTTCAAACCCCAGTTTGTTCATCTTTTTGACCCCAGAAGCAAATATGGAATCCATGGGATAAAGCCCCTTAAAGACCCTTCTTACACATGGAGGTACATCTACAGCCACAGCAACTGCTCAGAGTAAATGAAAGGGCTGCAGACAGAGGTTTCCAATCCCACATGGCTATGCCAGTGGGTGTACCCATCGGTGTGGGACTGCAGGTCAGACTCCACCACGCTGAAGTGGTGCACGGCATCGAAAAGCCTAGGTTAGAGTCTGTGACAAATGAGCAGTATTTTGATCTACAAACAGCAATTCCTAAACTTCTCACTTGCTGAATAGCACCAGCCACTGCAGTTCACATATTTTCATGGAGAACATCTAGGGGATTCCCCTGGGCCTGGTAAAGGAGGGTTTTGTTAGCAACAGATTAAAACAGTTTACTTGCAGTCTCTGAACAACAACAGTAAGTTATGTTGCCTCACAATATTTGCTTCACTCAGAATATTTCCTTACTGGCTTTTTAGGGCAGGATGCATGAGGGAACACTGAGCCTGACAGCAGTTTGAGGAGTGGGCTGAGGAATTGTGGCTCATGTCAGTTCAAAGTTAAGCTAAGCCTAAGGGTATGGCTGAAGAAACCCTGAAGTGAAACGCTTGCTTTCAAGTAAACTGTATCCCTGCCTAAGTGACTTTTGAACATATTAGCTGAAACCTGTGACTAGAAATTTGAATTTCCTTCCTATACACAGAACTCATTATCAGTTTCTGTCCCCTACTAACAGCAGTAAAGACTCTGGAGTACTGATGCATCAGGACTAGTATTTTAAATGCCAAAGCAGATAATGTAATCTGAAATTAAACCACAGCTTTGTACTTAGCTTTTACAGCTATGGCTAATTCCTGGCAGCAACATTACACTACAAACAACAGAAGATGTCTTGCACTATTTGCCATCAAGTTTCAATTTTGTAACACACTCTTTCTCTTTTATATTTTTGGAGACACTTTTTGACATAATGATTAAGAGCCTTAGAGGAGATTTTCTCCTGCTGTCACCAGGCATGTCACAATCTTCCTAAAAGTGACTTGAATTAAATACAATCCTGTTGCAGATACTTCATGAACACGGTTTTATTTAGCCTTTGCAACAAAAACCCAACTAAATATTGTATGAGCTGCCTTTGTTATTACCCTCCAGCAGGCTAACTGCTGAAACAGATGAGGCTTATGCTTGGTGAGGTCATTTCTGTAATAGGCTTAAATCAGGAGTTCCCCTGAAGAACTGAACTGGCCCTACACAAGAAACTATTTGACCTTATCAGGGAGGTTGAAGGTTTGGTGAAAGACCACAAGAAAACTACATGTCTAATAGATTCAGACAAAGGAATCTACACCCACATTCAACCTGGTCAAATTACTATGCAAAAAACTCCCAGCAAAACAGGAGCTGCTGTTAGTTCTGCCAAATTCCACCTTTCCTAATGACTTTAAACAAACAATTAACCCACACTCTCCCATATTTTTTACTAGTCAAGCTACTCTTTAGAAAAAATGAAACTGGGGAAGTCCAACAATTAATTTTCCTGCTGATCAACTGCACCAGTAAATCCTGATGTGAACACAGAAGAGACTTCTGCAGTGGCAGAAATGTATCTTTACTTCTTTCATCTTGAGAAACTTGTAATAGTTATCAAGTCTTTACAGAACAAAACACAGTACAATTCAACAATGCAACTCACTGGGTGGTTTTACTCATTTTTTATATTTTCAGTCTTTGCCTATAGATCCAAACATTGTAAGATGGAGTTAAACTGAGTAATAAAGACTCAGCTGCACTGTCAGCCACAGTTGCTTCCAAAAACCTTAGAGAGAGATCTGTTCCACCATCCTTAAAACTATAAATATTTGCCAGTTTCTATTTGCTAATCAACTTGTAGGAAAAAAACTCCTAAGAGACTATGCAGCAGTAGCAGGGAAAAATGAGAAAAAAATATGTCTGGGGCTGGAGGAAGACAAACAGTCACATCCCTACCAACTTCTTGCTATAAAAGCATGAGAAAATTGCAGCACTGCAGCTTGGTACTATTTTCCTGATAATGATGGCTGTAACAGGAAAAGAAAAAGAGGTTTTACAGGGAACTGGGAACTAAAATGATTAAAAAGGTGTATGCTGGTAAAATTAGATCTGTGCACAAATTTTGAGAGTGGGTCAGTGCTTGGCATGACAATTGTCTACCCTGTGAGAGTCTTCCCACACTGATAATATACCAGGGGTAGAATGGTCTTTCATCTTCTGACTTGTTTGGCATCTGCTCAGAAACACACTCTCCAGGGGAAGAATACGAGTGCTAGAGATGCAATATCAGAATAATTTGAGCCTTTGAGAATTGTAAGTAATAGATGTGATTTTCTAGGAGTTAGTATAGTTTATCTCAGCTGATGTCAAGGGAGTTATCAGGGTGAAAAAGGGTAAGATGCTGAGCCCACTGTTTTATTCTCATGGCTTACACTGCTCATTTGTTCTCTCTGGACATTTGAACTCCCAGCAGATCTAAAGAGAAACTCTAGATTTTGGGGTTTTGTTCCTTTCCCTTTCTTTTTTCTTTGGAAAGAGATGGATCACTTTGTTTATCTGACTGGACCATCTGCTGATGTTGCAAGAGGACTTGTGTTGGTATGAACAGACTGTACATTTTCACGTAGTAATTTTGCTTGGAAACCCAGTTGAGTTGGTTTAGCCTGTTCTCAGTATGGTAATGCCAGCCACTGATATTTGGCAGCCACAGATACTTTTCTGAATCTGATTAATGAAACTGTGTTGGGTTTTTGTTTGTTTATTTGTTGTTTGTTATTTCTGAAAATCAGAATGATTGCCATGGTTTTGCCTGGGAATCAGCAGCTTGCAAAAATGCATTCTAGAGGGAGGTAGGAGACTTACACGAGGCCAGATGTGAATGCCTTGTTTTAGCCAGTGTACTGCCAGGCACTTCTCAATCTCTGTAATTATCTTCAGGACCACAAAAGCCACAGGATGAGGAAAAATTACACTGCACATTTCTGTGAGACACACAAATGCAAACCAATGTCTGAGGGACATTCATTGCTGCAAGTATGAACAGTCCTCATTGTCTTTTCTCTTAAAATCTTCTGTCCCTCCAGATTTAAGGCCAGCTCAAGTCTCCCAAAAATTAATAAAAAAAGTAATCTTGGAGTCTACACAAAAATAGCTAGGAAATAAAGAGGTGAAACTATATCTCCACCTATTTGGAATTCAGCAGAGTATCTTTAGGAACTGAGAAACAATGTGATAAGATACAGCAAAACTGTTCACCATCCAGGCTCAGCTTCACTTGGACTTAAACCTGCCTTTTAGGTCACCCACTGGTCCATGTACATACCTATAAATGAAGCAGCTATGACATTTGAGTGTCCTGCATCTTACCTGATGGGACAGTGATTTGCCTTCAGCTGGATCCCCAGAGCATAAAAATGTGCTGTGGTTGAACTCTGCAAGCTGTGCATGATGTTACTTCCTCAGGAAAGCAGCAAAACCAGGGGAAGCTGGCAGTGCAAGGGCAGGGAGGGCCAGTGAAAGACCAGTGCTGCTAACTTGTAGCTTGGGAGCATTTCTCCAGTTGGCCCTTCTCTAGGTTCAAAGCTTTCTACAAGGAGGTTTGTGGAAACAAAGCAGCCTTGCTCTGCAAAGGCAAGAGGCCCTCCTCTTCCTACCACTGGTAGACACCCACCAGTCTCCCAGCAAGTGGGATTTAAGAGATGCTTTTTGCAGGGACTACAAGATGCTGAACTGAAGTGGCAGCCTCTGAAATAGCAACTGGACCCACAGCAGTAAATACTATGATTTTCTTTAACCTAATAAAGCACTTGCTTCATGATGTAACAGTATAGGAGAACCAAAACCATTCCATGACACAGGGCATTTGTCCACCATGTTATCTGCCAGATAGATGGTCAAGTATCCAGCCTGCACCTCTCTCCCTCCCACCACAAGATCCATCATCAGGACAAAAGGACCAAAGCTTGCCAGCAAAACATCTGGCTGTATGGGCTGCACAGGGAAGGCCACTCACAAGTGTACCTGGACTCACACTGAGCCACTTGGGTCTTTAGGGACACAAACTTAGAAGAAAAGCCTGCTTTATCTTCTAGGCAATTTTTCAACACACCATTTCTTCTTCCCTTTACCCTACATCATCACAAGCTTTACAAGCCCCTGTGCTCCTTCCTCCTGAGTGTTCTTTTATTTCTGGAGTTTGCAGTCAAGTTAAATGCCAGAACAGAAAACACAGAGGTGATAGAACAGCATGAAGCCAGTCTACCTCTTCTTCCCTCATTGTGATCAAGCTCTATATCTGTTTGCAACAACCTCATGAGAAACTAGGAAAATCAGGAGTAACTCTGCCAATAAATTTTCAGACCATTTCATGTAAAAGACAAGGCAGTTCCATTTTTTCAGTAACACTTGTATTTTGAGTGCAAGGCTACAAACCAGAACATATTAAGAAAGCACTACTGTTGTATAATAGATGTTCCAAAAAAGAAAAAAATATTTAGGCCAAGGAATGACACTAACTGCCTGCATTCCCACTTGAGTGTGTGTTACAGTACAGTATTTAATTACATGCTTGCATTTTTTTCCAATGCCTATTACCACTCCTCTTCTGCTGGACATGATGCCTGTGTATGTTTATGGTGCTGAACACCATGCTAATGTATCAAAAGGAACTGCAGGAATTGTTCTCCCATCTTCATAACAGACTGTCAGTTCCTGTTCACCACAGACCTGCACCTCAACTGATGACCCATGGCAGTTGTCCCTCCCACACAAGCCAGCTTTGAGCAGGAATACCTTAGCCTGAGAGATGACATGTTCAGAATGCTACAAGCAACAGCAAAAAAAAGGTAAATACCAGAACTACTAAGCAACTTTTAACAAGAGGCTTTGCTGCTGATACAACTGCATCATAGCTGGAATGTAGGCAGTGATTCATATGCCACTTGGAAGTCAACAGAAGGTCTTCTGTAATTGATATATGTCTTCTCTTCACTCCTTATATCACTTCCAGAAACTTAAGCCAACTGCACTTAAACCACTTGAGAATATATGCAGTGTTCAGCTGAGCTTTCAGACATATTCAGGCTGAGGTAAACTACAAATTCTGGTTGACTTTTCCTATGAAAGGCTGTGAACTAGCTCTGCAAGAATATTTAACATTTAGGTGAACCCTCATACACACAATTATATCAAAGTTTAGTGTGTAAACCAGCAAGCTTAATATTTCACTTCAAAGAGGTGTTAGTACCTTTGATATGGCTTTAAACCAAGACAGGTGACATTGTGCTACTCTATCATTACAGGCTAAGAGTCAATGTTAGCTCCTTAATCAGGAAAGCTCTGATTGCTTATAACAAAAGAAGAACTAAATAAATATATGAGATAGAAACCACCTTTGATGCATTCCCTCTTTTCTGCTAAATTTCATTCAAATCTGCAGGATTCATGCACACTGATTTGATCCTGCTGCCCTTTGACTTGATTTTGCCCACTTGGAGATTTCTGTTTATCTCAGGATCTTCAGATCCTTACTAGTGGCTAAGTTGGGAAAAGTTTGCTCCAGTTTGATGTTTCAGTATAAAGTGTGTTAAAACACTAGAGGATGAGGACTTGAAGAAAAGGAGGGCAGGGAAAATTTCAAGGTTATCAGACTATCTGAGAATCAGTGGATTTCTAGTGAGGCAAAAATAGAACCTGGTTTGATTTTTTTTTATGGAAATGGTTGTTATAAATAGGGACTGTTCTTTCTAAACAGGACTTCTATGTATTCAAACCTCCCAATCACAGCTGACAACATCCCAAGGACAGAATTTGCCAAAAATGGTAGACAATATTTCTGGAAATCTTCCACATGCTACAGGTGGCCAATTGACAGTTCACATCTCATTCAACCCCCAGCAATGAACTCTTATTCTGACATCAACCAAAAGGAAACCAGAGCTCTGTTCTTTTCAAATGTGTTACCTTACCAAATTTCTGTGCATATAAATCCATGCACATTTTGTCAGAAGAGTAATGGTACCATTAGTAATACTGCAGCTTGACCTTTCCTACACTGAAAGAACCCTTAACCTCTACTGCTTCTCTGAAGGAGCCTTTACTGAGCATTGTCTGTTCAAGAATACATCCCTCAACTACTGTACTGGAAAGCCTGGGCTTTCATTTTCAAGAAGAATTTAAAAACAAGAGGGAAGCTGCATGTGAGAGATGCCTCCCTTTGGAGAGCACAAATCCAGTCATTTCTTTTCCCAGTTCTTCTGCAATGCCATAGGCACATCCAGCTCCATCCCTCCAATGTGTGCATGCCACCTGCCTTCATCTACACTTCAAAATACCACATTTTGGAACTAAAGTGAACATTCTCTCTGAAGGATAACAAATTATTTCTGAAATAAGTCATTTCACAATGACAACCAATTTTTCTGCAAGGAAAGTAAAGGCCAACTATTCATGCTGGCTATGGACCTGAGAACATCACTGGTACCAGAGGATTAAACTAGGGCTCACAATATCCCTTGTGCACTGGAAAGGACAGCAGGTAGATACCCCTAAGAGATTTATTTGTAATGCTACATAAGCCACCCTTAGTCACAAAGCCTTTGGCATAGACACAGATTCCAACTGTTCCATGTAACTAAACAAACTCAGAAGGAGTATTCATTAAGGGCAAGACTAGAAGATAACATGTAAAAACCATGGAAGGAAAGCACTGACCTCTCACACAGCCCTGTGCAGTGCCTTTGACAGGAGCAAGAGAAAAGCCTCCCCTCCTCCCCAGACACAGGAGTACTGCTATGAATGTTCCAGCACTGAATGCAATTTCATTGGACAACTATCACTTCCACTGAAAATGTAAAGAGAGCTGTATCAAAGGAGCATATAAACTGGTGCATGTTATTTATTTGCCCTCTGGGAGAAAGCTAATATTGGTGGGTGACAGTGGGTGCAGTGCTGGGAACTTCATGGAATGGGGGATTTGGGGAAGAAAGTCATATGTTGCCATAAGTAGTGTTTAAATCCTTAGGTCAGAAACTCTTTATTCTGTCCCATATTTGTCTGGGAAGTTTAATTTTTACTCTGAATGTCCTGCAATGCTCAGGAAGTCACTAAACTGAAAGTAATTGGAAGCTGGAGAACTATTAGGGGGAAGTACTGCATCTGTTTGCCCTGTTTTACTCTTCCCTTGGCTATCAGGCTAGATGGATTTTTCTCCTGCCCCAGTACAGCTGTTCCTATTCTTTTCCTTTCAAAAACAGGGCAACATCCTACATGAACACAACTTAAGGTCAAAATACAGTTGTGGAAGTGTATCAAGATTACCTGTGCATGTGTGGGCATGAGCTTATGCAGCTGGATTGCTTCAAACTCTGCTTTCACAGACACTGTTCAGACCTACAGCTCAGCTATTTGTATGCTCCACATGTGGTACATACAATATTGATGTTATTTCATGACATTTCCAATCAAAACTGTAACAGGCACACAGCTTTTAAAACAAGCAGTTTACAGGAGTGCTTTTATACTTGTAATTACCCTTTGCTTAGCAGTTTGCACAGCAACACAGCTTCTCAACCAGTAGGAAATTCTAAGTGTTTTGGCTGTTGTATCAGTTTGCAGTACTGTATTACCCAGATGTTTGAATGTAAACACATTTAATAAAAGATTTAAAGCAACTTAGACACAATTATGGCTGGTGAGTGAATGGCAGCACAAAGATAGCTATTGGTGCCTTTCTAATATCAGCAGAGTCAAAGACAGCTGAGGGGGGGAAGGATGCAGAAAACACATGGTTAAGAACAAACCCCAACCTTCAGCACTGGTCTAGAAATTGCTATGAAAATAAGTTGCAGTGCTGGCAAGAACAGTAGTGTGGGAACTATCTGCACCACCTTCTAAACAATGCAGTCATCACTAGGGAGCTCCAGAGCAAATTCTAAAGCTCTCTGAAAAGGCATTGAGTTCAAGTCACATAGTGGGTGGAAGCAGCTCGGGACATATCCTGTGCTGCTGAACTCAGGTGCAAGAGCCCTGGCTTCAAACAGACCTCTCTGCAAGCTCCACTTTTAAATCTCATGGACCCTTTTGGCTCTCCACACATCTTCAAAGGTGGGAGAATAGACAAGTTTTCCAAGAATCCAGAAATTAAGTTATTTCTTATTCCCTTTTATGTACTTGGGTAATAGAGGTGGGGTGGGGGAAAGGATTTGGGACAGGAATTACAACAGCCTTACAGCAAACATGTCAGCAAGCACTTTGTGAAAGGGTGCAAAGCACTTTGAGCTCAAAAGCTATAGGTTTACTTATATTTAAATTCCCAGTTTCATTTTGAATTCCACTTGGACATTATTTTGTGACTGGCTATGGAGGTTTACCACACTGAAGGAAAGTGAAGAGTTTCTTCACCCAGAGTTTTGATTTCCAATGCTTTTCATTATAACACTGCCACAAAGTGAGGGGTTAGCAATTTCATTGGCAAGAGACTTGCATCACCTCAGTTTGTGCTGTTTCTGGGTTAAATGGGAAACTTGGGGTTGGATTTCTTTTGGTTTTGTGAAATAGCTTATTGTTTGGGAACATAGAGCACTGGGGATCATACCCTTTCTCATTACTATTTCTGACTCTGTACAACATACTCCTCAAAAGCTACTTGCAATATAGCAGACAACTGGGGGAAAGGCAAAGAAGAAAGGAATATTGATAATGGATATCTGTAAAAAAAGAGTTTACACTTACCTGTATGTTTGAGTTCATGAATGAAGAGAAGAAGATCCAACAGCAGTGAAAACATGGAACAGAAAAGAAAAGGAAAAGATACACTGTTAATTCAGAAAAGGAATCCTAGCAGTTATAGTAGCAGATTTACATAAAACATGTCACTTGGTCCTGTAGGAGCAGAGGCCTGAAGGTCTTGCCCACTGTCTCTTCAGAAACTAGATTCCATACACCAGATCACAGAAGGTGTGTAGCTCATGGCAGAATTCCCTCCTGAAGTTTGGACACTGAGCTTATTTGATGTCAGTTTGGTGAAATGAGCTTTAATTGTAGAGTGTGGCAGTTTCCTTCTTACAGCACAATGAAAGACTTCTCAAAGTATTTACTCTCCTGAATACATTTTAGATCAGCAGTATCCTCAACAGGATGAGATTTTTGGCATATCTTTTGGAGTGTTCTAGTCATTTTAAGGGGGGAAAAAAAAGCAGAACAAAACACTTTGGCAGGAAAAAGCACTGTTTTTCATCCCTGAAGAGGGCCCTTACTTGTCTGTTTAAAGGTCTCCATGCTCTGAGAGAATTAACACTTATTTACCATCACAGTGCTTTCAAGGAGCCTGAAGTTCAGAGGATTTCTCCCCTTTCCACATGATGAATTCTAAAAACACTGGACAAAACCAGGCAGACAAGACTCTTCTCTCTTCTGGAAAATCCTCCTCTCCCTCCCTCCATCCAGCCCTCTCACCATAACTGAGGAAAATGTCGAGATGAAAGACAGCACTTTAACTAAGCCCTCTGTCTCCAAGATTGAGGCTGAGTTTCAGTTCCTGCACTGTACACAAAGAGAAGCCATTAGAAGCCTGAGGGTTAAGGGAAAGGCACTGACAGGTTCCTTTTAATTAGCCTGAAAACTAACTTGGTGAGAATAGCTTGTCTGTATCAATAGCTCTAATTGACTGTTCTGAAGACAGACAGAGCCAATAAAGCAGGGGGTAATTATTGTCCGTGACAATTTGATTGACAAGCTTGTCCCCTGGAGGAGAATCCAGAGAGCCTATTGTCTAGCAGAGCCCCCCAGAATAAAGCATTCACTTTCAGAGGGCTCCATTAAAAAACACACTGGAGGGCTGGGACATTTGGCATTTGTGCTAAGGCTAACTAATTCAGACTGAGAGTCCCTGAACAAATGGCTCAGGTGTAGGCGCTGGGGAAGGGAGAGAGAAGAGGCTGAGCAGCAGAGGTGTGGTTCTGCCCTGGGTGAGAGAAGAAAAATGAGAACAGATGATGAAGGTGCTGCCTTGCTCTCCCTGCAATACACCCAGTGATTATAAGGCACCAGATTCTCAATTCAGAATCATGGCCTGTCTTAAAAGAGAGCAATGCTTGAGGTCAGCCAGAAAGAAACAGAAAGCAATTGAAAGGGATAATCTTGTCCAGTCTAACTTATCAAACACAGAAGAGCTGCTGCCCATGTTTGTTTTCCAGACTACCAATCACAACCTCTAACAAATGCAGGACATGTTCTTAAAAAGCATCTTAGAAACTGTTTCAGCAGAAGCCAAAAGCTCCCTCAAAGCACTGTGCTACCTCCCAGGCTTCCTGAAATAAAGGTAAGGGCCTCCCAAAAGATGAGGAGAAACTGGTGGGACAGAAGCAGGAGGGAGAAAGCATCATTAGAAACCAGCTTGACAGTTAAGTTGGAAAGCAGCTACTACAGACACCTCAGTGCTGGCCACTAGTTCATTTACTTCCAATTTTCTTCTATATACACAGAAACAGTACTTTGGGAAAGTTTCTCTACCAACTGCTGGCCTCACTTGTTTTCTTCCTTTGAAGACTGTCTAAATGTGTCTGTTTAGGGAACAACAATGAAAATGAGAAGTCAGCATTAGTGGGGGTATGAATTTCATTTTGATTTGCTTACCTATGTAACCAGTTGCTCTCACTTCTTACAGAAACCTGTGGGTTTTGCTTGTTTCTGTTTCTTTCTCATTTTGTTTTTGATGACAGACCAAGTTCATTAGAAGCTCCCAATCAATAAGACTATTCCTGCTGTCCACATCAGTTAAAAGAAAATATTTGGGTAGTGTTAGTCAAGAATGAGCCTTCAAACCAGCATCTTGTTCTTTCACTCCCAATCACAGAGCAGGGGAAAGTCTTAGAAATGGAGTAACAGCCTCCAGCAAGGAATGGTGCTAGAGGGTCTCAGGAATCTGGTATGGGGCCAAAGCTCCCTAAAGTCAAGGGAAACAAAAGATATTCATCAGCTCCAGTCTGTCACACTCTGTATGACAGCAGCAGCCAGACCACAGACAGTGCTTGGAACAGGTAGGTACTACATACCTACACAGTGAGAGAGCCAGTGGCTTTGAGAGCTTAGAATTTAAATGTCTGAGGCAAAAGATGAATGGAAAACACAGTCACAGGGTAAAGCAGGGTGCACTAGGGCTCAAGAGGTGGCCAGGGGCAAAACTTGTGAAACCCCCTAGATCTCTTGATCTTGGGTTCAGTGTCTAACCACTAGCTCAAAGGTCAGCAGCCCCTCAAGTGTCACATGCCAAATAGCTTCCACTTTGTGAAGGAAAAATACCAAGTATGCTGGTTTCATTTTTCTCTTGCACAGAGACAAATTGTGTCTGCAGGCAGTGGCACTCCTGGCTCCTGCAAACTCCACCCTAGTGGGATTTGGGAGCTTCCCTCTTTCAGAGGCAGACATATCAACAACTGCTGGAAGCAGCCTGTCACCAAGAAAGGCAGCAATCTCTTACTTCTGCCTCTCTACTGCTACTCAGTCCCCATCCAGCAGTGGACAGATGCCTGCCCTCTACATACCTTGGCTGGCACAAGCAGGGCTGGTGCACATCAAAGAGGCTCTGAGAGAGTTCAGATTTGGGAGCTACATCCTCTGGCACATGCAAACAAGGCTTATTTTATGCCAAACAGTCTGCCTCCTGACTGTCTTTAGAAAGAGTGTCACAGGTCAGCAGTCTCAGACTAGACTCAAGCCTCATAGACCAGGATATGGTCCCAGAAGAGTTAAGAATAACTGAATCATGAACACAGGTCAGGTGATAAAGTTCAATCTGCTACTCTGCCTGGAAGGTCAAAGATGTTACTTCAACAGCTGGAACAGTGCTTAGAGGTCATTGCTCAAGCACAAATTGCAAGAGCACAACCACATAAACCACAACATCTCAAGAGATGTAGCTGGAGAAGTCAAAAGGTTGGTGAGTGTTGCAGCCTAGGTCTTGAGAAATACAGAAGCCTTGAGGCATCCTTGTTCTCAGCTCTGGAGAGTGTCCACAGTTGGCAGAGGACAGGCTGAACTCAAAGAAAATTTGAACTTCAGGCTACACAAAAGAACTTTTTTTTGGAAGTCAGTGACCATGTAGAAGTCTCACTTCTGTTCATACCAAAACAATTTCATTTTCTGGACCTTTGCCCCATATACACAGGAAAAAAAAACCATTTCATTTCTTTTTGCTGAAACTGTTTGCCAAATGTAAGCAGAGTTTGTAAATAATATTGATTGCCCTCATCCTTCATCATATTTCTTGGTCAATTTACTGTTCACTGGATGTTTTGCTGCCATCTGCATCTGAACAACTTTAAAGTGAGAAGCTTGCCACATTAAGGATGCCAAAGGGAGAAAACACACCTCCAAATATATCACAGGCTGGATTTCTACAGGAGACAAAGTTTAAGAAACAATTTGAGCAATATAATGAAGAGGAAAACCCAGCAGGTGCTGTGACAAAAGGCTTACAACATGAAGACAGGACTTACTGACCAGTGCCATGAAAACATAAGCCATCTCTAAATTCACAATTAGACTCACAGCAGCAGCTTAAAAATGCAGCCAGGTCATTACAGCCCAAGTTAGATGAGCCAGGCTACCAGACAATTTGGACTAAAGGCAAAACAAAATCAGACTTTAAGATGTAGGAATATTAGGCAAAAATCCCAGACTGATAGCAACTTCACTGCTGACCTCTTCAGACTTTACAGAGGAGGTCAATTCAATTCAGCCCCCTTCCAAACTGCATTTTGAAAACTACTTCAATGTAAGTGAAGCCTTATTTAAAAACCCTCCTGTTGAAAGATGCTTTGGTGTTGGCTGAGAATTGTTAACTGAACAGAGGTTGGCTTTAGTCAGCACTGTGAGCTACCACTTGTCCCAAGCAGGACACCCTTCACACCCAGAGTTAAGTGCCACCCATCACTCAAGGTACACACTTTCATCAAATGTGTAGTTCCAGAAGCACCTCAGGTTTTAGAGTGTTACTCAATATGCTAACTCACTCAGCAACCACAAGACAACAGATGGATCTGAGATATTTGTGTGTTCCAAATCCTGGCTTTGGTTAAATGTCTGCAGTTTGGTCTGATGGTGGACATTTGAGCTGATAACATGGACTGAAGCAGCTGCTCCTGGAGCAGGGAGCATTGTGTTTGTCTATAGCTGGAGCTAAAAAGCCAAGGCCTTTAAAAATAAGGCTCATATTCCATAGAAGGGGCCCAGGATACATAGAATACTTTCATTGCCTAGGCAAAGGATACTGGCAACTGTTGGAAGGCAGTGAGTATGGATCAGAAAAGCTGCTTCAGAATTGTGCCTAAGCCTCAATGTTGCAGTGGGGGAACAGATGGCTGGGCAAAGGATGAGCCTCCTGCTCTGGAGAAATGAAGAGAGAGGTTTTTTCCAGAGTGGACCAGGCAAAGCTTTGTCTATCAAAGACAGAGTCTGCAGTAGGACTCACAAAGATTGATTTCCCAGGGCTTGGGGTTTGATTATCCTATGTCTAACAAAAGTGGGAGCTCTACTCAGAGCTTCTGCTGAAGCAGAGGATGTGTCCTGTGTGGATTCATTAATATCTAATAATGTAGCTGAGCTTAGGCCCTAACCCTCCCCTCAAGGGGGGAATTAATTTGTGTCTCTTTGCCTTGCCTGACCACTTATTTTCACTGAACTTTCAGGCTAAAATTGCCTGGTGGATTCAAAAGCTTTTAGAACAGGAGTGACAAGCATGAAAACAGATGAAACAATCACATACACCTCATTCCCTTAAGAAACCAGGCTAAAAGTGGCTCAGGACCTTTTTTTGGCAGAAACCTCTGAATGGCTGATCATTTCAGAATGAACACTTCTATTATTTCTTTTTTTATATACTGTTATGATAAATAGGAGTAATTAAAGCATCTGGGATTGAAATGTGCTGCACACACACCAGACACCATAACTTGTGGGTGACCTGGGTAGAAAGCATTTCAAGTATGAAGACTATGCTAATTGGAACCACACTGCCACAAGAAAGTAAGGCATGGCAGCTCTGCCTCCTGCCACCAAAGTTACCAGGAAATACTTTCTTCCTGAACTGTTTCTGAAAGGACACCCTACTAATGACAACTGCTAATTTGTATTGTAAACACTCAGCTCTCAGCCCCAGAAAATTAGAGATGCCTCTGCCCATACCTGGCATCCAATTATTCCTCCAAGTCTTGTGCTGGGATGGAGGTTTCCAAGTATGGCACAATCACTGACCCTATAAATAAAAAGAGTCACTACTGCCTTGCCTGTGCTTCATGCTTTGAATCTATTTGTGTTTTTTAGCTGCTGGCACCATTAAAGGAGATGCTGTTCTCAATTAAAACCAGCCCATTGCTTCCCTAGGCTTAATTAGGAGCAGGACTGTGCATTCTGGCACCAGCAATATTTTCTTTTCAATTAATGGACTTAACAGGCAGCAGATGCCAGTGCCTTCCTTTCTCCCCTCTCCAGCAAGCACCCCACCCCTATTTTAAAATCATTGACAAGGATTTTAAAGAGACAGCTAATTCAGATACTGCTTCCAGAACTGAGAATACTTTAAATATATAGCTATTTAAAACTCCCATGTACATGCTGATAAAGCCCACAGTAATCTTCCACCTTCTCTATACTACAGAACTGCTAATAAATACTGAATAAAAAGGAGAATGGTGACTTAAACAACAGTGCAAACCACAACAGTCTAGGACTAAACTTTGTCTGTGATCTACCATCAAGTCCAAATAAGGCTAGTAGGGAATGGGACATGCAAAAAGATTGCAGTTAATTTTTCTTACTGAGTGAATTCACACATTTAGACAGTCTTCAAAGAAAGAAACTTTCCTAAAGTACTGTTTCTTTATATGTAAAAGAAAACTGGAAGTGAAGGTTGTTTTCAAAATACAGTCTGAGAGCTGCCCTACTCCTGGCTTCCCCCTTATCAGCAGGGAGGAATACACTGCCACAGCACAGAAGTGTCAAAATCTATGCACTGCAGTGCCCTAAATCAGGGCTTCCAGTTTAAACCAGTGGGCCACCACTACTTAACAAAGCAACCTTGACAATATCTAATGCTTGAGAACATCTACCTGTCCCAAGGACCAGGACAAATTTTGTGATTTGCAGATCCTTCTTTTACTAAGAGTGGGGAGCACTCACTTTTCTTTCAACTGGCTACCACATCACTCTCAGACAGTCACTCTCAGCTACTGTCCCCTATGGTCAACTGTACCTGGATACAAAAGGCAACTTGTGGCAACCCTCAGCAGGTTGGTCTACCTTGTTTGGTGCTCTGTAGATCTAAAGTCTGCAAAATCTCATAAAGACTGCCCAGAAAGGTTGTGGAGTCTCCTTCTATGGAGGGATTCCAAACCCATTTGGATGTGCTTCTGTGTGAGCTGGTCTAGGGAATCCTGCTGTGGCAGGGGGGTTGGACTAGATGATCTTTTGAGGTCCCTTCCAACTCCTAACATTCTGTGATTCTGTCTGAATTAATTTTTGAGTGCTATAGTACCAAAAGGTCTGGTGTCATCCTTTTTCTGTCTCTGCAACCCAGGTGACTAGTGGTGTTCACTCCATGGCAGGAAGCCAAGAAGAAAGAGGAAAGGAATAGTTTGCTTTCCTTTAGTCTAACAAAACTAACTTGTGTTTCTTTTCAGCAGCTGGATCAGATCAGGTTTAAGAGAAACTGTCCTTAATTAATTTGCTAAGATTAAATTTAATTTAGAAAAAGCATAGAAGCTGCCCATGGGAAAATCTCCCTCTCCACTCTATAACCCAAACTGGTTCCAACTCCATATTCTCTTTCATGGAAACTGTGAAGGTGAAAGATAGGGTCATGCATAGTTTTTAAAAGGGAAATACAACATAATTGTTGCTGACATCAAAATCATGACTCTTATTGAAGGAAAGTACAGAGCAATTGGAAAAAGAATAATCACAGAGAAGAGGAGGGGGAGCTCAGGGGAACTGTTCTTAGGTGGATTCTTAAATCTGCATTTTGGAAACTGAAAGGAGTCTGGGACAGTTTTGCAATCTAAAAGTATTGTTTACATCAGAATTATGCCCTTCTAATCCTTTCTTATTTATACAGCTATTTTTTTACTGAAAAGACAGCACTGTATGTAACTGTACCCCTGTATGGGCAAACCAAGTAAAAATGTGACAGAACATTTCTCACAGAGAGAGAAAAGAGCCCAGAATTGTCCCACACAACTTTTAGACATTTACCTGAGATGCCAGACTTAGAAACTTGCTCAATGCCTAAAACCTGAAGCACACTCTGGGAGCTGTCATTCTGTGCACTATGGACACCCAAGATAGAGATCTCCACCTCAGTTAGACCTCAACTAAGTGGAGTGAATCAGACACTGTGTGGACAGAAGGATGCTGTACTGGATAACAGGGTGACTGCAAAGAGTCCCTTCTGGTTTTCTCACCCAGCACTGAACTACTCCAACTGTTTTCCCACCTCTTGTATGATAGAAACCAGAATATATAAATTCTGCCTGCTGTGACAATATTAGAAAAGTCTTTAAATGTGTCTAGTGCTGATGGCAAAGACAAAGAATATTTGATTTATCTGTTTTCAGCTCATTCCCAGCTTTCTGAAACTCCAGGTTGGAAGACTGAGAAATTAATTGTACTTGCAGCAAGCCTCCTAACCAGCACACCAAGAATCAAATGAAAGAGTCTACTTTGAGGGAGGCAATAAAAGCCTCCTTTTGCAAGATTTAAGGCAACTGAGGAAGGAGAAGAAGAAATACTGCAGCACCAGGCTGGAGAAGATAGATTCTGCCCAGGAAATCACACTACATCAGCTTATGGTAAGTCTGGCTCAGGAATTGTAACTCAGTGACTTTTATTTGATGCAATCTCTTTGACACATGCTGGTTTGATTTAGAAAATGCAACTTTGTCTAGATGAGATTTACTGATATTTTTCCTGACGTCCTGTAAAAGTCCCTGTTTCAGAGCTGTCTGATGTGCACAGAAGAGATCCTGTGACTTACAGCCCAGACTCAAAGCCAAAGGCTTTAAATAAAATCCCCTCCAAGGCCTCAACTGCC
The DNA here is from genome assembly GCA_013399015.1 of Galbula dea. Classification (NCBI taxonomy): domain Eukaryota; kingdom Metazoa; phylum Chordata; class Aves; order Piciformes; family Galbulidae; genus Galbula; species Galbula dea. The sequence continues at coordinate 2,093,879 of VWZX01001728.1, read as the reverse complement.
AGAAGCAGGAGAGAAAGGTCTTGAGAAAGACCCTTGGCAAAAATCCACTTCATCAGGCCAGAGTGACTTTTGTGTGAGTGAGAGTAAAGCGTTCACTAGAGCAGCTTCAGTTTTGCTGGACAGGAGTGAGATGAACCTGACCTTCTACCACCATTATTACCACAGACTGGGAACAGGTCAGTGGTTGTCACCAGCCTCTGTTTTTCATAAAGGCTGGCTTCATGGGCTCAGGCTGGTGAGCAGTCTTTCTGCCTCCAGCCTACCTCTACCGTATGCAAGCAAGCAGAGATGGAATGGATGCTACAGTTTTTGGGGGGTGGAGTTGTTCCTAAGAGTATCTAAATGTGAAAAGAAGAAAAGGCATATTATAAAATAACAGCAATGAGAAAGGACAAAGGAGTACCACAACAATGCAACAATGTGGTGAAAGAGTGTGTAGATGAAACCATGGTAATTTGGATAATGGTAATTAAGGCTACAAGCTGAAGGAGGAGAGATTTAGGCTGGAGATTAGAAGGGGGTTCTTTACCCAAAGGGTGGTGAGGCACTGGAACAGGTTGCCCAGAGAGGTTGTGGAGGTCCCATCCCTGGCAGTGTTTAAGGCCAGGCTGGATGTGGCCCTGGATGACCTGGTCTAGTGCATGTGGTGTCCCTGCCCATGGCAGGGGGGTTGGAACTAGATGATCTTTAAGGTCCCTTCCAACCTCAGCCATTCTATGATAGTATCATAGTCTTTTTATTTACTAAAAAAAGTTAAAGTTAGTGCCCTTGGGTTATTATCAATGAAAGATCAGGGACAAAACTCATGTATTCTTCCCCTACTCTCTGCACTTCTTTTAAAGTCAAAATGCAGAGACCCAGCAGAGGACCAACACCACAGTGAAGGCCCACTGCAGCACCAGTTAGAGACTGTAAAGGAGCTTATTACACACCTGTTAATTCTGGGTACTCTGAACTGAACAGCTTCTGGTTTTTACAGTCTGTTGGTATTGCTGATTGTATAGCTAGTTTACACACAAGACAAAAAGGTCTGAAGATAGGAAAACAAATCCAAAGTCATACATACACACTAACAAAGAGAAGCTCTACAAGAGACTTGAGACAGAGCAGTTCAAAGTGGCTGATGTTTCTTTGAAACACTGCTGTGAAGAATGAGGAGCTCTGGGATTTGAATGAGGTTGGACTGTCCTGCTCTGAGCCAGTAACATTCACAGAGTCACACAGAATCACAGAATGTCAGGAGTTGGAAGGGACCTCGAAAGATCATCTAGTCCAACCCCCCTGCCGCAGCAGGATTGCCTAGACCAGCTCACACAGAACCATGTCCAGATGGGTTTGGAATCCCTCCAGAGAAGGAGACTCCCCAGCCTCTCTGGGCAGTCTGTGCCAGGGCTCTGGCACCTCAACTGGGAAGACATTTTTTCTTGTATTCATGGAACCTCCTATGCTTCAGCTTACAGCTACTGCCTCTTGTCTTGTCACTGGGCCTCACCGAGAAGAGCCTGACCCCATCCTCCTGACACTCACCCTTCACATATTTAAAAGCAGAGATGAGGTCACCCCTTAATCTCCTCTTCTCCAAGCTAAAGAGATCCAGCTCCCTCAGCCTTTCCTCAGAAGGAAGCTGTTCCACCCCCTTCATCATCTTGGTGGCTCTGTGCTGGACTCTTTCAAGCAGCTCCCTATTCTTCCTATTGTAATTTTCATCTCATTGATAATAAGTCAATTCAACTTCCTAGCTTAAACAGGACCTTCTGGGACTCAGTAGATATATATATGCCTCCCAAACATAGAAACCAAAAGAAAAATCAATGTACACAGTGAAATACAGGACTGCTTCAGTATTATATATTTACATATACACTTCAGAATTCTCAAATATCCAGTGTTGCTCCTAAGAGTATCTAAATGTGGAAAGAAGAAAAGGTATATTATAAACTGCAGCTAACTGTGCCATCATTTTAGCAATGTTAAACCTTCCTGCCTGAGAGACACTGCCTCTTCTCTGCCACAGATCTAACAGTGGGGAGCCCTGGTAATAATGCAGAAATATAGCCTGAGTGAATTTCCTAGCTGGGGAATCACTATCCATCCTGTTGCCACACTGGAGAAATGCATTTGGCAGCTGACTCATCCAGCTTGCCATTAACAGAAAGGCCAAACATCTGAGGGCAGGCAGGAGAGCTCTTCCTGGAGTGAGCAATTTCTTTCCCCAATAGATGATGCCACCACTAGGTTGTTCTTATTGAGTCCATTCATCAGCTTGAAATGAGCACATCCCTGCAGTACCCCAGCACATGAAGGACTGCTGAATTCCAACGAGTTTCTCTAGTAATACTCCAAAATCACATACTGAGGAAAGCTTTCAGGCAGCTCCCAAGCACACTTAGTGAGTCTGTTCTTAACCACTCACCACCTGCTTGTGGCAAATGCTGTAATTCTTCCTTCCCACTGCCTGATTTAAACACACTTTAACAGGAGCATTAAAAGAACTACTGAATCATCATGGAAATCTGAGAAAATACAATCTCCATGCTGCCCAGATAAGAGACTGGGCTTTGATATTTCAGCCCATTAAATAACTGTCATCAAAGCTTGTCCTGCTTTCCCATGCATATCAGTTAGGGTAACAAAAGATACCATCTGCCTTTGAAACTCATATACCCTTAGACTTTCAGCACTGCAAGACTGCTGCTATTTCAATGTATTGTGTTCCATTTGCCTAAACCCCACCAAACCTAAAATACATTCAGACAAATGCAGACTAATTTAACTTGTCATCTGTCTACTCAGTTGTAAAAAACCCCCACAAAATTACTGCAACATTAGCTTAAAAGTTGAGTAACCAAGCCTGCAGTTTGGCTATTTATTGTGCCTCAGATGAAGAGCAGTAACTGACTGTGTGCATGCTCTGAGCTCCTGACAAGCACAGTAGAAGTCATTTAATTCTCAGAAAAGAGGTAACACAACTGCTTTGAATACAGAAAATGGGTGATTATATGACTTTAAAAAACAAAAAAACCCCATCAAATCAATCAATTGATCAATCAATCAAAAAAACCAACTCCCCTCCCCCCAAAATAAAACCTGAAACCAACCTAAAACCCCACATCTCTCTGGATTAGGGTTTCAAAACAAGTCAGTACCCAAAAGCTCTTGGGCTCTTCTGAAAGATGAGATTTTGTTTTTCTAACTAAATCTAAGCACTGCTTTAATATACTCTGCTTCTGATCTTGTTCTTTGTCCTCTCCCTCACATATAAGAAAGGACATTTGCCCTAAGACAAGTATGACAATTTGTGTGAAGTTCTCTTGTGTTTGACACAGATGTGGTTTAGATATGGAACTTGCACATGCATTTGATTCTTAACTTACTGGTGCAGGTGACATTAAAGGAAATACATTATCCTGAGGAAAATAAGTAACTGAAGCTAATATAATAAAGCTTGTGGTTTTGGTAAGTTTCAATTACTAAAAGAAAACAAATGGCCAAAAATCAAGAAAGAAGCATGGCAGTGAAACTGTGTTTTAGCATATTTATCTACCTGGAAACTGAAGATGTGCATTTTCCAAAGATATATTAGAAAGCTTCACCCAGACTTAAAAAATATCACATCAGCAGTATCTTAAGAGTTAGGTGCTCAGCTAGCTAAACACTACAGGCTACAGTATTATTGCCTAGCCAATAATGCAAAGGCACCTCTCAAAGGGCATGTCATGGGATGAAAGAAATATGGACTCACTTTTCAGCGTAGCCCTTGCAGCCATATTCTCATGTTGTAACAGAGAGCACCCTGAGGCATGTCAGCAATCCACCTGGCTGAAGTTTGTTGAGAATGCAAGGTTTGGACTTGCTAAGTTCAAAGCTAGGCCAGGCAGCTGCTGATTTTTGTTCCTTCTGCAAGTTTTACAGCAATTCCATCTAAGATTTCTTTGAGACTGATATACTGGGGCCACGAGCAGAGCACCATTAAAACTGTGCTTCCCACTGTTTAGCCATCCTAAGTCTTTCATTTTCTTCTGCACATTGGACAAACAGAGTAAAGCAGAATGTACTGTGTGAAAATTGTCACCTCATCAGGTTAAGTGGGTGCTTGTCAGGACTCCAAAAAGGCTGTGTTCTACAAAAAGGAAACCAGCTCCTATTTTGGGGCCTGGAACTTGGCTTTCCCAAATTAACAGTCAGCCAGCCAAAAATTGGGGGAAAAAAAACCCCAACAAAATCAACCTGTGCAAAACAATGGTTACACATTAAAACATGTTAAATCAATTAGTGTTTGTCTCTCTCCCATTACAAATCTGTTCCCTACAGTATAATAAGTATTATTTGGATCACTTGAGCTTTATGCATCCATTGGGAGAACTATTAGAAAATGAATTGATTCCATTGTTAGGCTGTTTCCCTTTCTTCCTCCTGATACCCTCCCAAGCTTTGTTCTTCCCTGATCTGCTCTTCTAACTCTACAAATCACTTTCTTCCTGCATATTTCACCTTTGCCTTTAAACTGCATTCCTCTCAGCCACTAATTTTGTAAATTAGCAAATGAAACAATAGGATTTATCTGGCAAGAGCTCCTCCACATAAACTCTGGCTGTTCACTCTTAGTGCTTGTGCTGCTCATTAGGACCAAAATGCTGGCAGTACATGCACCACATTCACCTCTATGTATTCTTTCCCTCAAAAACAGAGCAGCATTTTCTTCCAGCTTCCTCAAACCAAGCCAAACCAAAGAATATATCCTTCCTGTAAAGTGACTAACTGAATCCAAAGCCTGCAGAAAGACAGTAACCTGCACAGGGAAATTCTTCTCCAACATCCCTCACCATGCAGGTGCAACATTCTTTTAATTGTTAAATACAAGAGTTAAATTTGAGTCCACTACAGGGTAGACCCTTCTTACCTGAAAGGACATTTGAGCTCCATTATCACAACCTGCCCTGTGACAACCAGCAGAGTGTGACTAATTGGTGAGATTTGCCACAGAAGGTCAAGCTAATTAAAAGAATAAAAGATATTACAACATAAAGACCTACAGAAGGCAAGTAGATAGCAGGTTTAGAACAAAACCTGCTAAACTACAAAATCTGCTGCACAGACCTTGAGTCAGGGTAGTTCAGGACATGCTGACCCTCTGGAACCCCACTTATGTGTACTCTGGATTAGATACAAACCTGGAAGAGAAGCACTCCTGCTTACCATTTGGCATTGCCACTGGAACATGACTGGCTCTGACAGTGGAAATCACTACAGGAGCTTATTTCTCTCTGATCTCCTTTAAGGATATCCCTTAAGCAAGCAGGGAAAAACCAAACAGTTCTGGATAGACATAATTCTGCTGAAACTGTTCTTGGGAGGATCAGAAACTCAACTGTATCCAATGTGAAGAGATGCACACACATTTTATCAGCCACCCACCTAAGGACAAAGTACAGTGAATTTCACTTGCTTTTCATTTTAAGCCCTGGATGGTAAGCACTAGCCTTCATGTTGGTTCAACTGATCTTGACACTTTTATATTCCTGATGGAGCTTAAGTAGAGTCTAAAGATAAATTTCTCTCTTTGGTTTGCTGCTCCCTGTTCCTGTGATCCTTACAATCAGTGAGTACAGAGTATCCCCTGTGGTAAAGTCTTACAAACAATCTGTGTGACAGTTTTTAGATAGTAAGCCAATAAATGTGTACATCATAATCTACTTCTATTTTATAGCTACAATTTATACATATTCTTTGGGCTTAATACCACAATATTTTACTTTTAACAGTATTAACTGTGTGGCAAATAAATAAGCACAAGAGGATACAATTTATCTACACCTTCAGTAACAGTTTCATAAAGTCCCCACTAAGAGGCCACTAAAATAAGACAGAACTAAGAGTGAGAAGATCCTGAGCAACAGGAGGCATAAACTGGAGAGAAAAAAACCTCTTAAATCAGCCTTCCACAGCACAGAAAGGGCATTGGGCTCAACCCTTGTATTCTTCTAGGTAAGTGACAAAATTCCCACCAGGTTCAATAGCATCCTGCCTGGCATTTGAAGATCTGGAAGTGACCAACTGACTTAAAAAGCCTCCCAAGTGAAAAAAATAATAAAATAAAATGGGGAGCTTCAAGAAAGGAGCTAGCTAACCAAGCAAAACTCACCAAAACCTGACCTCTTGAAAACACATTACTAGTAGACAGGCATCAAAATGCCCATGAGGATCTATGAGTCCTGGCTTACCCTGTGATGGATTAGCCTTCCAGGAACAAGATCTGGACACTGTGATGGGCAGTGCTCTGCTCAGTTTGCAGAGACAGAGCAAACACAACTGAAATGGAGAGCAATGAAATCAGAAATGCTATCCTGCCTAAGTCAGTGGCATGTCCTTTATATCATTACTACTGTCTGATAGGATCTTATCATCTACCACCCCAAAAACACCTTGAAAAGCTCAATAAGAAGGACAAAACTGATTTTTAGTGAAGATCTGACATACATATATAAACAAATCCAGTCAATAATTCTGTATATCATTATGTAATCAAATCCAGTGTTGAACAGGGCCTATAGTGACAAAGCAGAACAAACAGTGCCTTTTTCATCTACAATCCTAAAGTTTAGGGAAAACTGCATGAAATGGCACAGCAACAATAAGATGAAGAAGAGTTGACCACACAGTTTACTACTGAGTTAGCAAAGGGTTAATAGAATAGGACATTTGGCCTGAAATACACAGTGCAGGAAAACAGAGCTATGGGAGGAATAGAGGAGGTCTGCAAAGATAAGACACAAGGACTAAGGGGCCCCACTGTGAGATAAGGGGAACCCAGCTGTCTCTTCTTTCTTGCAGTGGCCAGGTAAAAGGGAAAAACCCCATGTGTGAAGTCATTACAAAAACAGGTACTAAAAAGATATTATAAAAGTATTTATTTGAATGAATAAAAGGCACAAAGAATAACATCATTTACAATCTCACTATAAAAGAAGAGGAAGAATCTGACTCAGTATCACTTCTACAAAGAAGGAAAATCTAGATTAGAGAAGTGACAGGAGCCAGGACAGCCTTCTCTGAACTTTCTGGTGAATGAACTACCACATAGACTCCCAGGGCAGTAAATGCCTACTGTGTTCACAAAACCTCAGCTGTGACCTAACACATGCCAAAGCAGTATTTTTACCACATGTTCTAACTGATACAGGGAAGTGTCTCAGTGTGAAAGAGCAGAACCTGGCCCACCTGGTCTGACAGAGCTGGGACTGACTGCACAAGTGCAAGAGTTGGTTGGAGGATAACTTGACTAAAGCCCACAGCAGGCCCCCTCCACAGGGAGCTGGGGAAATCCAATGAAGAACAAGTAATGAGAGTCCCTTGACACAGCTTTAAAGAAAAAAAGACAAACTACCTACCTACAAACAATCACCTGTGTCCCTCCAAGAAAGCAAACTGTGTGCCTTTTCAATCTGGCCATCTACTCACCTCATCTTCTCACCCATCTACAATACTCAGTCCTACTTCTCCTTCTTAAGTGAGGAAAGCAGTCCAGAATCTGTGTGAGATGGGAATCTCTATGTTTAAACTGCCTAAAGGTTATCACAGCCATTTGGAAGGATTGGTCAGATCCTAACCATATGTCATACTATAAGACAACTACTTTTCTTCTTTAAAGAAATACATAGTCTTGAGACAGTAGCAATTGCTGCTCCCTGCCAGGCAAGCACTGGTAACAGCAGCACCTTGCTCCTCCATTGGCTAGCCACACCAAATCATCACTTGCAGGGAGATGGAATACTTCACTGGACATTTAGATGTCTCAGATTTATAGGTCTATAAATTAAGAAACTCTCTGCAGCCAAAATGTGATCCTCTACAACTAAAAAAGAAGTTGTCCAGAAGTTGCACTGTGATGTCAACAGCAACACTGACTGCCTAAGTGTGGCCAAAGGATTGCTAAATATGCTTCATGACAGCATGAAAAAAATAAGAAGTTCTAGGCCACAGCTCATCTCCTCCTTATTTTAAAAGGACTCAGAAACTGCAAAGGTCTGTCCCTGGCAAGGATTTTTCAGCCAACAACACCACTTCTGAGAGCCATGGGTAGGCTCTTGCTGCTGAGCTCTGTACCTGGAGGCTATTAAAAGCCTGGAGGAAGGGGCAGCTGGTCTTTGGTACATATTTATACAGTGACTTACAGATGGGATTCTTGGTCCACAGGCACAATGGGAGACATCTACTGAAGTGAAGTAAGGTCATAGATTTATCACCAGTGTGCCTCAGGGGGTGAAAAAGGGTAAAAATTATGTGTAAGTCCTCAAGACTGTAGCCCTAAACTAAAATGTTCATAAGGAATGATTCTTTACACTGTAGGGAAAAAAATATTGCATGAACACTAGCTAACTTCAGCCTTGAACTTAAAAAGACCTTTTCTCCTCTGGCTAAGAGGAGATTCCTTCAAGCAAAGATGAGCAGACTGATCCAACTCTGAGACTTCCTCTCACTAGCCACTGTGATTTCCTCATTCCATGAGTAATGTATTTCCCACAAAGATCAGACTGTTTTCCAGAGCAGGGCTATCAACAGACATCCTTTGGGTGTTTTGGTTTATTTCCCACCCTCCCCCCCCTTTTTTTTGGGGTGGGGGGAGGGTGTGCTTTCATTGTTACCCTTAACAGTCACAAAGCTAATTTCAAAGCATTAGGATATGTTGTTTTCATAGCACAAAAGTGACAGCTGTTCCATATGTTAAAAATAAACCTTACTGCTATTCTTGTGCTGCCCTCAATGAAGTTTTCCTTTTATTTTTTTATATTTTGGGAAGTTACATTACTTGCACAGAAATTAAACTGGGATAAGCAGTTCTTTGACAAACCTGGCTCGAGGTGCAGCTTTATATGATTCAGCAGACAGTTGCTTCTCTTCTGCAGTCTATAAAATGCTCATCTGGCTACAGTCTTGAGCTGGGACTGCTCAGAATGCAGTGTATCAGGAAGGAACTGATAAAGGAGCTGGACAGATACATGGCACATGAAGTGACATCACAAAGTGAATGAGAGTAAAAAGTATCTGCTTGCTCTGAAGACTGAGCAAAACCCAGACAAATAAAACCCCCTGCACCTGTAGGTCTGAAGATATGACTGCTGAGGAGCAAGATTCAAAGCAAGAATTAGGTTGTGCTTTGCCCTCTGTGGCAAATGAAGGGGCTGTGGGTGAGTAAACATCACCAAGCTACAGACATCACTCAAATGCTTATAGCTCTGATGTTATGTACAACTTGTGGTTGTCAAGTTTGATGGCAGTGTGAGACAAGCTCTCCCTAGTTCCAATAACATATTTTTGGAGCTCAAGCTCAGCTGCCCTATGCAACACCTCCCCAGGATGACACATGATCAGCTCAACATGAGTACAAACCAGCATGTTGCTCCATGAAGTAAGACCACCTGGTGCCCACAGATCACATTTGCAGGAGGTGGAAGCTGGCAGCTTCCTCACAGCCAGCTGCTGGCCAGACACTTAAAAGAAGTTGAGGTGCAGAGGATAAGGAAGGAAAAGCATGGCTTGCATCCAGCCAGGTGAACATGTGTTCAGCTGGAACACACTCCTGCCATGCCAGGTAATGCAGTGAGCAGGTCAAAGTACCTTGCTTAGAAACTCACAAAAAGGCTCAAAAGGAGTTCCTTTCCCAAATTTATCTCTAGACAGCATACAAAACCAAAGGTCCAGGACACCATTTTTTTCCAAGCAGCAATTAAGAAAATGTTAAGGAGAGATGGCAGCCCAACCAGTTCTAGAAATCTTGTGTCATCTCACACTCAAGCATGGACAATAACAAAAAGGTCATCCCTACCTGGATCCACAGTTCTTCCCAAATAAGTCAATAAAGTAGGGACAAACACAAAGATCCATGCTTGTGGGCAGAGAACAAGCAAATATGTGCTATACCTTCCAAGAACTGTAACCTCACCATTCACAGAGTCACAGAATGTTAGAGGTTGAAAGGGACCTCTGGAGATCATCTAGTCCAACCCCCTATTAGTCTGCAGATCCTTTGTTCAGCAGAAGTAGCTCCAAAAACCTAAAACATTCACCTTGGAAACTGATGCATATTTTGCTCCATCAAACTAAGAACATACCATTTTAAAAGTTCTAAAAAGCAGTGGATTGTCCCACAGGAGAGCCCAAACTCCAGTATGCTTATTAATAAGCACCACTGACAAAAATGGTAACATCTGTGAGGGTGAAATTTCATTTACCTCAGGAAGACCATGAACTAGCTACATTTTGCAATGCAAGTCTTGATGAGATTATTCCTGGCCAACATGGAGCTTGACACCAACTGCTTATGCCAGTCTGTGCCCATAATCTCTATCTGCCTAAGTATCCAGATAATACTATTTCTGCTATTAATAATGATAACAAAAAATACCTCCCCACATCAGGCCCAGGGAGAAATCACAATCTGAAAGCATTTCAAATGCTGTCAACCATGAAAATCAATCAGGGCTGACAACCTCAGCTGAAATGGGGATCACTGAGGCTGTTGTCAGCATCACTGGAGAGCTGCCAGCCTAATCCCCTGGCTGTAAATATAGCCCCACGAGTGCCTCCTGACAACGGAAAATGAGCAGATTACATGGGGAGGTAACAAGCTTGAACTACACCACATCATGAATGGGGGGGGTGGAGGGGAGAAATCTGCCTCCCTTTGTACTCCTAAATTATTTGCTTTTAACCAATCTTTTGATTCAATCTTCCAGCCAGAGCAGCTATCCCTACACACATTACTACAGCCTTGCTGTGAAAATAAGATGGCAGTTGTCAGAGACAAACTCTTCTGCCCATTCAGACAGCAAATAAGCCACTGGCAAGTCCTCAGCTTCTCTCAACTTCACAATACCAACCTGCTCTATGCACTTGACAGGTACCAGAAAGCAGGCTTGCTGGGTGACCCCAGGAATCCCTCCATCCCAGATGGAACACTGCACCCAGGGACCTGCATGTTCTGCTGCGTTCTCTGATAGAGAGGAGGCTGCTGAGTGGCTGCACTGCAGCATCCTCTGGGCTCTCACTTCAGCCATCCAGGAAACAGTATTTAAAGGGAGTAGATGGTCATTGAAAAGGACATGCAGTCAAACTGATTCCTCACCCACATCTTTCAGTATTCAAGATGCTCTTAAATGAACCTGGCACTTCCAAGTCCCAGTTGTTCACCATTTCTTATGCTTGTGACTCCTCTTAAGCAGTGCTCACTTGTTACAGTGAGAAACTAAACCTGAATCCAACAGTCACAATCCCATTGATGATTCACAGATTTGTATCATTCCTTAAATCCCATCCAGGACTTCTTAAAACATTTAGGGCTACAAAGTGACTGGGGACTTGAACATCTCTTCTGGAGAAAGGCTGAGAGAGCTGGGGTTTTTTTCAGTCCAGAGAAGACTGAGGGGGAATCTTACCAGTGCTTAATAGGTGGGTGTCAGGAGGATGGGGCCAGGCTTTGTTCAGTGGTGCCCAGAGACAGGACAAGAGGTTACAGGCACAAACTAGAACACAGATTTAAACATAAGGAGGAATTTCTTTACTTTGAGGGTGGGTAGAGCAGTGGAACAGACTGCCCAGAGAGCTGGTGGAGTCTCCATCTCTGGAGACACTCAAAACCTGCCTGGACACCATCCTGTGCAACCTGCTCTCGGTGAACCTGCTCTGGGGGCTGGACTAAATGATCTACAGAGGTCCCTTCCAACCCCTAAGATTCTGTGATTTCTTGACCCTTAGGCTTTACCAGTGACCTGAGCCAATGACTGTTCTCCCTCACACACTTGCAGCCTTTGTTTGTTGTGCAAACAGCTGGCAGTTTCCTCTGAGAATTACACAACTAGCCAGAAATTGCAAAGCTTCTTCTTTGTTGAAACAACTTCAGTGAAAGGAGTCTGTGCAGAGGTCTGTATGCTACTGAAATCAGCCTGAAATCTGTGCAGGGGTGCATGCTCCCCTGGGTTATTGGCAATATTGCTTAAATTTAAGTAAATATCAAATCTCTGAAACATTCTCCAAGTTCTTGTCTTTGCTGTTGGGTACCAGGGCTTTATGATTTTAATGGTTGTGTTTTTTCAACAACTTTGTGCTCTTGAACAAAGAGGTGAACCCTTTGAAATGCTGCTCTAGCTGTCAGATCTCACCAAACAGCTGTTACAGATAATATTCATGCCTTATTATTATTCATGAACCTTCAACTGAACCATTTTTTTTTTTTGTTTCCACAAATGTTAGGAAAATGGCAGCATTTTCCAGAGCTGAAAGGGTGTTTGTGCAAGAACAAGAATCCCCACTATTACCTTGATGTTCATTATTCTCAGCTGTTTATTTCCTCCCTTTAGAAATTCAAATCATGCAATCAGAACAGAGGAACAACATAACCAAACTTGGAAGACCACTCAGTCACTACCAATTCCAAAGAGAAAATCATTCAAATGAGCTACTTCTAAATAACTGTTTAGCCAAACTACTCTGTGAATTAATGTCATGTTTGCTGAAATTAGGAGGAGTGAAATGGCTTGGAAAGAAGCTCAGTCCAATAAGCCACAGATCAGACTTACTTCTGAACAGCTCTCTACAGCTAGCCAGTAAGCATGTGGATACTGCTGCTGAAAGCAAAAGGACCAGGAACTCCTTAAGAAGTCTGAGAAAATCTTGACACTTCTAGCTTTATATATTTCCTTTCCTACTGCATCTGAACATTATCCATGTTAGAAAGTTTAAATTAAATTAGCAGTATATTTTGACACAGGAAGATGGCATTCTCCAATCTACTTATATGGCAAATGGATTTATGTGGTGTATAAACAGTGAAGTACAGGCAACCTGTCAGATATCAGTAGGAGAAACTTAATTTTTCACCTTTTCAAACTTGTTTACATGCTTGATAAACTAAAGGCTTCCCCTCACTTGTAAAGCTTCTTTAGCACACCATTTGAACAACAAAGTTGATCCTTGCTCTGCCTGCATGTCCAGAAACCAAACCTTCTATCTAATTCTGAAACTGGAAGAGGGTAGATGTAGATGAGATATTAGGAAAGAAATTCTTTACTGTGAGGATGGTGAGATACTGGCACAGCTTGCCCAGAGAAGTTGCAGATGCCCCATCCCTGGAAGTGTTCAAGAGGTCAGGTTGGATGGAGTTTGAGCAGCCTGGTCTAGTGGAAGGTGTTCCTGTCCATAGCAGGGGGGTTGGAACAAGATGGTCTCTAAGGTCCCTTCCAACCCAAACCATTCTATGAACTCATAGAGTCTCTCTCATCTGTGTTATTGGGAACCTCAGTGTCTTCAAAGTGCAACTTGGGAGATGCAGAAGAAAATCTGCCTCGAAAAAGAAGCTTCAGTAGGTGCAGAGGAGGAGGGATAACTGCTTTAACAGGTAACAAAAGATGAGAATAGCCATTTTTCTTAAGAACACAAAGACAGGCACAAAACTGCACAAAGATCTGAGCTGAGGTCTCTTCCAGGGAACATATTTCCAGGTGATGTGAAAAGAGGTGACTAAAGACACAAAGTCTGCAGGTACAAGTAGATCAAGACAGGAAAGAGAGAAATTCAAAGAGCTGCAGCAAGACCTCACTAAGTGTGTGAGGAATAACAGGGCAGATACCAGGTAGAGAAATGTTAAATCATGCACACAGGAGAATGTGATCCTAACTTTACATATGCAGTGATGGACTACAAACTGGTCATTTCAGAACCCAACCTTGGCACTTAAGGAGACTGCTAAAGAAAAAGGCTGGCTCAGTGCTCCCTAACTGTCAAAAAAGCAAAGAGAGTGACAGGAATTAAGAACAGAAAAGCAAACACAGAACAGTAACTGTGATGGATTTATATACAGAGTGAGATTGTGCTGCTTACCATCTGAAAAAGGATGCAATCAAACTAGAAAATACTTCCAGCCTGAAGCAGAGGTGACCTAGAATGCACAAGGACAAAGTCTGTTGAATGTCAAGGGACACAGAGAAGTTGCCTGGACATTAGCTGTTCACTGTACCTTCTAGAAAAGGAACTGGAAGCATCAAATGAAATCTGCAGCTGGCATATTCACAAGCAGCAGCAGAAGTGGTTCTTCACACAAGATCTAGTTAGTCTGTGAAACTCATCTTCACAGCATGCTGTCAAGGCTAAGAAGAGTACAGATTCAAAATGCAACTGGAAAAATTAGTGGAAGTAATATCTGAAGATGTCACCTATGACTCAGAAGTCTTTGAGGTTGGAACACCATTAAAATAATCATAATTATGTTCTTGCCCTGTTCTGGTGCTATTTTCCAGGCTTTCAGTCTAGCTGCTGTTGGATATTGGAGCCTAGCTGGTTGTTTTTGGTCTGACTTGATATGTTCTTATTTAAAAATAAAGACAGAACTTAATCAAAAGAGATTTAAATTGGCTAATAGTTTGTTATCTGTGCATCACTCAAGAACCCTTCAGTGTACTTCCTATAGTGAAAGGCTTCCAGACCCTCCTCTACATACTCTCTAGTAGCTTTATATCCTTGTCATATTGTGGTGCCCAAAACTGCACCCAGTACTGGAGGTGAGGCTGCACCAGTGTGGAATAGAGCAGGACAACCACCTCCCTCAACTAGTTAGAAATCCAGTGCTTGATGCACCCCAGGATCCAGCTGGCCCCCTTGGCTGCCAGGGCACACTGTGGATTCAAATGCTCTTACATTATGAGAAGTAAAATCAAAACATAAGTCTAGAGAAAAAGAAATAAATAGTCTAGAGAAAAATAAAAGTATCTATAGTGGTCAGGAGGATGAGGGAGGTGATTCTCCCCTCTACTCCATTCTGGTGACACCTCACCTGAGTACTGCTTCCAGCTCTAAAGCCCTCAGCAAAAGAATCACAGAATGTTAGGACTTGGAAGGGACCTCAAAAGATCATCTAGTCCAAGCCCCCTGCCACAGCAGGATTCCTTAGAAGGACATGAACATGCTGGAGCAGGTTCAGAGGAGGGCCACAAAAATGATCCCAGGGCTGGTACACCTCTCCTATATGGGCAGGCTGAGAGGGTTGTTCAGCCTGGAGAAGAAAAGGCTCTGTGGAGACTTTATTGCAGCCTTCTAGTACTTAAAAGGGCCTGTAAGAAACATGGGGACAGACTTTTTAGCAGGGCCTGTTGTGACAGGACAAGGGGTGATGGTTTGAAACTAAAAGAGCAGAGATTTTGACTAGATAGAAGGAAGAAATTTTTTACAGTGAGGGTGGTGAAACACTGGCACAGATTGCCCAGAGAGATGGTGGATGCCCATCCCTGGAATCATTCAAGGTCAGGTTAGACAGGGCTCTAAGCAACCTGAGCTAGTTAAAGATGTCCCTGCTCACTGCAGAGGAACTGGACTAGATGAACTTTAAAGGTCCCTTCCAATTCAAAGCATTCTATGACATTGCCCCCAATTAAGTCCATTACAGTAGCATTGCTACAGTAAGCTGTCTGAAGCACTTAGCAGCTTTGGGTGGATGGGTGAAAAAAACCAGGATTTATTTTTTTAATACATGTAGGAGAGATGAAGCACATTTTTATTGTTCTCAGCTGTGAGACCTGATCCCCTTCCATAAGTTATTATCTACCTGTACCTTGGATTATTCCCTTCATTAGCTATGTCATAAGGACACATGTGTATTCTGGCTGAAAAATCCCATCCACAGAACACACTTTTCCCTACAACAATCTGAACAACAGTCCCAACCACAATCAAACAAGATGCTTGTACTGAGAGGATTTCCTCTGGCTCAAAGTGCAACTGGCAATGATAAAAAGGAAATTCAGAATAAAATCCAACCCCCAGGAACACCAGTGGCAGAAAAGACACAGGAAATCAAGCATTAGGAATCAGGACAAAATATCTCTGTGATTCAGAAAAAGTAGAGAATTGAAAAAAAAATGGGAGACCCCCATGCAATCAAGGCAAGAATCAATTGTGTGTGCATTGGGCAGCTTCCCAATTCACAGGAGGATTCAAGCTGCTATTCATATGCTGAAGAGATCTCTGAGCACCAGTTAAACCCTACCAGAGGGATGGGAAGAGGAATAGGAAGAAAAGGAAATGAATACCCTGGAACTTTTCCCCAGCTTTCAACTGCAGGTTACCACACACCTGCAAAGGTGGCTGCAGGGAGGAAGCAGGACAGGCAGGGTGGACAAGGCAGTGTTGTGAGCTGAAGCAGAGGACTGGTTGGCCAGGGCCAGGCTGCCTGGCTTGGGCTGCCGGCTGGAGAGCGGGAGCCTGGCGGGAGCCCGTCAGCCGGAGCATGCTGCTCCCCATTAATCATCTGCTGCAAAGCTGGGTTTCAGCCATGGGCCTGACAAGAGAGCAGGATTCTAATAAAACCCTGACAGACTGAAAGTGAGACAGCCTCCTGCCTGTCGCTCTCCTTCCCTTTGAAATGTGGGGTAAAGGTTGGGGGAGAACAAAAAGACACTGATGATTGATAACAGCTTCATATCTTTGTGCAGCTTGATCAGGCTTTTTAACTAATGACTAAAGCAACTCCACCTCTACAAAATCAATCACCATGTCATAAAAGTCTGAAACACTACAAAATTAAGTGCCTGCCCTAGGGATATAGAGCTTGTGTTATGTTTAAAGTGAACCTAATTCTGTTGGGAGTTCCTGGATGTTATTTTTTCACGTTCATTTCCCTCAGAGACATTCAGAGATGGGAGAGACATGGCAAGAGAAGCCAGAATTATGGGCTTAAGCTGAGCCAGGGTAGGTTTAGATTAGATGTTAAGAAGAATTTCTTTACTGAAAGAGTGGTTAGGTACTGGAATAGGCTGCCCAGGGAGGTGGTGGAGTCACCATCCCTGCAGGTTTTTAAGAAGAGGATAGATGTGTTTCTTCAGGGGATGATTTAGGGGTAAGAGTAGTGTAGGGCTATCGGTTGGACTAGATGATCTTGAGGGTCCCTTCCAACCATAATGATTCTGTGTGATTCTGTGTGAAATGGTTCAAATAATCCTTTAACTCACTTACCAGAGCCATGTGCTTATCAGAGAAGTGAAGCCAGTGATCTAAATAATTTAACCATAAATACATCAGTGGGAACAACCCTACAGCAGCTGAACAGGATGGACAATGCAACCTTGTTCTTCCCCAAGATGTTCAGTCTTCAACAGAAAGGCAAACAACCCCCATATATTAGCTTGTGTCCCCACTGTAAGCACTACAAACTGTGTCTTCTTTTCAACTTTAACATAATGCCTGGAAACTACCCATTTTGAGCCACCATCCTCAGATATAAACAAGGGCAAGCGGGTGGAGATGAGCACACGAAGAATTTGACATGTACAGTATACCTGTTTAAGGACAGAGCAGCAGAATCAATTTGTGCTTCTCCAACAGGTGGATATAGGTATAGATCATGCCTTGAACATCCCTGGAAAATTTCCACCTTCCCCATGAGGCTGCATTGTGTCATCAATAGTCTGTCAAGTTAGTTTTGACATCAACATATTACTCCAGATTGCTCTGGTGAGGTGACTTAGTCTTTGTTATTCAAAGATACAGAATCAAAAGATACTGAAATTCAATATCCATTTTTAAGAGAGAAATAGCCAGGAAATCTTAAGCAAGTGACTGATAGCAGGAAAGAGAAAGAGCTCTCCTCTGGCACCACTGAACCTCCTTATGCCTTTCCTTCCTTCCCCTGCCATTTAGGTAAAAAACATTCTTAAGTGGGTCAGACACCTGAAAGTGTGATGGAGGCTTCATTTCCTAAGTGATTTAAATGCTTCAGGAAAGAAACAGCATCATATTCTGGTTCAAGCTTTTGTAATCCTTGACTGGGTATTTATGTGGCAATGACTTAAACTGTCATTATCAACAGCTGTTGCACACTGCCAGGTGAGATCATGAGAGCTGTTCTCTCCAGTCAGATATCTGTACAGTGCTTCAGTTTTAAACTGTTTCTATTTTGAGCCTGTTTGTAACCACACTAACCTTTTAACAGGCAGGGCTCCTGCCAACCACCAATCACTTGCCAAGGGATTTTAGAGGATTTTGTTTTAAAGGCTCAAATTTGATACAAGTCTTGGGACTCTTTTTCCCTCTTTCAATCTATAAACTTTCCAAGAACTGTACTTAGAAAAAACCTAAACTGGTGTATTTTTAAGACACTTGATGGAAACATTCCTAACTACTTTTTCAAGCAGCTGAAGATGTGCTTCTTATCTTGCCATGAAGTCATGAAGTTTCATTTGCAACATCATAGTGGCTTCTGTGGCAACAGATGGTGACATCAAACACAGGATCATGACTTCACTATAGGATCAAGAAGGATTAGCTTTGCACTGAGGAAGTTAAGATCTAATACAAACAAATAGTTCCAAGAACTGCAAAGAGAATTTACTGCAGGAGAGTTTACTCACTGTGTAAATGTTCTCCTTGTTTACTCCAGTATGACAATCCCTTTAAATCAACCAGCTGTTTGTAAATTAAATACAAATGGATTAGCTTTAAAACAAGCTCTAAGGTTCAAGATGGGGTTTGCACACATACCAGTTATGACTGCACTTGGGCAGTTCCATTTATACTAAGAAAGAAAAGAGAGCAGAATTACACTATCATTCCCTCTGCATAACCTTCAGGACTGTTACCTGCCTTACACTAGTTATAGCATGAATGCAGCAGGTAGGCTGATCATTTTTATTGAAGTGCCTGCTTTAAGTGCTGCTTGTTATCCCTGAAAACCTTGTGGGGATAGTTATTTAATTACATGATCTATCCTCTTTCCTAAGGGAGGATGCTTAAATAGATGAATCCCCTGACCTTTCACCCTTATGTTACCAAAACAAGACCTAACAGAGGGTCCCACACTTTAAAGGCCTCTCCAGAGACACCAGAGACATTATTAACCGTCTCTAGCCAGAACCACCCCTTGGTAGGACAGCACACACAATCAAAGGAGCTGCTTTCCCTATGGAGAAACATGGAGATGGATCTTCCCAGGACACAGCTGAGTCTGCTGGTGGGATATGGAAATGCACATTCTGCAGCTGTTCCAAGGACTGTTGCAGGTGGGAGAAGAGACAAAAGCCTTACTAGCACCAGCACAAGAGGGAACTGCCCTTTGGGAGCCACCTATACAAAAAGCTCTGAATGAATTCTTCTTTTTTGTGGGCTCCTCAGCACCTTGACTCTACAATGTATGAAAACCTGGTTAGCTACATATGTGCACTGGACTCTGAAACTGCTCAGTTACTGATGCACCATTTTTCACCACTGTAGGTGCCAAGTCCTTTCAACAAGTGGCATTTAACTTCCTGATGAGTATTCAAAGGAATTCTGCTGGTCTACAGCATTCACTGTGTCTCCAGAGACATTCTGGACTTTGAAACTGTGCCAGCTTTGACAGCTTTTCCACCTCCAGAAGCAGTAAGTTCACAACTACAAGCATGCCCCACGGTTGCATGGCCATGCCCTGAGAGAACAACCATCACAGGCTACAGAGATAATTCAGATTTCATGCCCAGTCAGTCTCATGCCTTTGTGGAGATGCCAGCTAGGGTAAGAAATTCTGTTCCACCACCAGAGTTTTCTTTCTTGGGGAAACATCAATTGGACTACCACTTCTGTTGCATAAGGCAGATTATGTTGACTAGCACAGCCCTTAAGGAATGGCAGACTTTGAGCATTTCTCTCAAGAATTAAAGCTAGGCAATGGCTGAACCACACAGCAGGGTAGGAGAGTTGTTTTACATCTCACAATCCATTTCTAGAGGTGTGTATGTGCTCTCTCCTTTTATTATTAAGAGGATGCAGACTGTGTTGGACTAACCTTATCAGTGTTAATAAGCATTAACTTATGATGAGTGGACACACCTAGGTAAACATACTCACTTTGCACATGCACAATTAATATAAAATCAAAGTAAATCAGGAAAACAATAGCATGAGCAGCACTGTGGATACTGATACAGGACACTTCAGTTCCATTCCACTCCCAGACACATTTAGTTTGAAGTGACAGATTTTCTACCTTCTTCCACAGGTCCATATGTGATAATGAGAAGTCTTTCAGGCTGTGTTTTGCACCTCTACTCTTCTTCTCCAGCTGCTTCTCAATTCCATCCAGATTCCCCCATGTTCCTACTGAGCCCAGCTTCTACCTCAGTAACTCTATTAGATCCTGTTTCCTTCCAAAAATACTGCTAAGAAGCAGCCATAAACTTTTCATCCCTCAAAACTTGTTGGTCAGAACTAAAAGCATTTTACACCAAACCAATAATCAATTAGTGAAAAAAACCCCTGAATACAGAGGAAGGAAACACCCCAACCACCTCAATGGTGCAGACATTTGACAAGCCATTTCAATTCTGCACCCCAGTCACAAGAGGCAAACCAAGGTGATAATACAGCCCCCTCCTCACTTCTTGCCTGTTCAGTTGTTAACAGGCTGCTCTTGCCCAAAGAACCTCTGCCAGCTATGTGTAGACTCATGAAGCAGAGCAATGGCTCCATCTAACATTGCCTTTAGGACCAAAAATGGTGGTGAGACTCCAGAAGCACACATGCTCCAAGACAGGGAGATGGAGGCATATGGATTTTTTAGCAATCAGCCCAGGCAACAGGAGGGCCTGAAGGTTGCCTCCAGAAAAAGCCAACTTGCAGGAAAATATTTTGCAGCCAGTTGAATGGCTGTGAGACCTGGAGGCATTAAATCAACAAATCAGTGTTCCCCAAATGGTTCTGGGATGAGCTGTGGGCAGGAGTCTCTGGTCTGATTTATCTCTAGGTCTTAAGAGGAGGAGAATCACTCCTTCCTCACTAAAGACAGAGCAGGAAAAATGACTGTTCCTGCACAGAAAACTAGGAGGGCTGAAGGACAAACTCTTCAAGGGGAGGTTAAAGAGAAACACTACTGAAACCCCTTGCTAATGGCAACCAGGACTGTGCTACTGGAGGAGAACACACAGCATTTCATCTGTGAGGTGCTACTGTTGATGAGTAATGGTCAGTAGCAGTGCTGCTTTGTCTGTGCTTAAACACACTCTCTTAAAAATTATGAGGATGGTTTATGGCCTCTGGTCTTGCTAAAAAGACATATTTAACATCCAAGTTCTTTCAGCCTCCCTAAACTGGCTCTTAAAATTAATCAGGCAGCCTGCATTTGACCCACTTCTACTCACTACTCCTGAAAAAGCAATGCCTTCTCTGAGTCCTGACCAGCAGATGAACCCAGGGCTGAGGCTTGTTTGGATTCACCTCCTACAACACTGCCTGTTTGAGAATGACCTCCAGAGGCTCAGGTCTCCATTCATATTTCATATTCCACAGACATTCTTCCCCCCACTTTCTCTGCCTGTTTCTAACACACAGCTGGGTCTCCCTACAACCCCCCCCTTTAAACCTAGCTTAGTTTTTGTTGTAGGAAAGCAACGAGGTGAGAAGCAAAACTGAAAGGCCTGACAGTGCCAGCTTCCCACTGACACACTCCCTTGTTTATGTCAAAAACCAGGGGCTGTAAGTGACAAGAAAGCAGCAGAGAGTGGAGGGTGCACAGAACCATTCAAAAGGCAGGAGTGACATGACAACCTTCAAAAGGCCAGAGTCGATGTTTGTCAGGCCAGGAGGGTGGGATTGCATTTAAATTCATTTCATTAAGAAAAAAATAATACTCAGAAACTATTAAGGTGCCCCATGTGGCTGCTTCACCACATTTAATTTAATGTCTTTCCTCTCCAGTGACCAATCCACCCCCCACTTTCTTATAAGTGATGACTTGTGGGTCTTAACCTTACAAGAGGAGATATGTTTGACCCATTAGTTACCCTATTTAAAGGCTTTTGTTAACCTATAGTACAGAGCTCAAGCCATGCTTTTACACTGAGGCTCCAGATCACAGAAGCAGATGGTGTCATAAAAACCCACCTCCCCCTACCCTATTTATTCAACTTCTGTTGTGTAATCAACATTCATTCTTCATGAACCATTTTCCAGGCAATATGTTATCCCCACAGGTCTTAAGCTGGGGCACTGGGTCTCTGCAGTGCTGGTCAGGGGGAATGCCTCGGGCAGTGTATGTGTTTGAAGCTGGTGTTTCTGGTCTATTTCTTGGGAAGAATGCCCCAAACATCAAAACCCAGACTCCAAATGCAAAAGCCTCCTTGAATATGTAAAAACTCCATTTGCATTTGGGGAATGAGAAATGAAATCAAAGACAGAAACTACTTCATCTAAAATACAGCCTTGATGCTACTGTGCCTTCTGTGTCTAATTTTTTAGGCTTCCTATTCTCATTGCCCAGAACCAGTTTCTCCACCAAAAGTATCTACTTTCTCTTTCCAGAAAGAACTACTTGAAAGATAATAAATCCTGACTCTGCTGGCTGCAGGAGAGGATTTCCCAGTAAGCCCCAAAGTTCACAACCTTCAAAATTCATCTCTTAGGAGAGACAGATGACTCAAAAATAAAGTATGCAGAATTAAGGAAGGGAGAAAAAAAATCCAAACATAAGCAAGTCTCTCTTTTACATTACTTTTCTGAAAGAAACTGGAAGGATAAGGGAGGAAAAAGCCCCAAATCTCAGGCACTCAGAACTGAGAACTGTCAAGAGGGATCATACAGGTGCACTAATAATAACAGTAATTAATGCAGGATCTGCTCAGGTATCCTGTCTCCAAGTCAAATATGGAACAGCACTGCAGAACAGATTTCCAAGGTCTGGCCTGTTTGATTTTCAGAAGCAAAGGAAAAAGGATAGTATTGTGACTTCATGTTAAAACATCTAAATTACAAAGCAATTTTAATGCCATTGCTGCTTAGCACCAGCAGAACATCATGTTTCCTGTTGTGCTGTGTGGGGTACTGGCCCCAAACCCATGGAGCATGGTGGTTCTCTGGTAACAGGCTAGAAGCAAACTCCTTCCCACCACAGTCTCACTTGGTGAGCTCTAATATGATGACATGTACAGCAATGAGCTTTTATTGATTTTGTATTTGGACTTGGCTCAAACACTCAGGCAGTCTCTCTACAGGAAAAAGAGATTATGTGGGAGTGTAGGAAGGACAAATCTGGTGCTAAAAGTAGCAGAAATTGAACAAATACTATTTCAACTCTTCAAAATAATCATTTCTCTGAAACCAGGAAAAAAGTTATAAAAAAGTAAAATATACAGGAGAGCTATGAGAAAGTAGCAATAATGAAACAGAAAAGCCTGCTGAAAAAGGATATTGGCTCAAATTTTCAGCTGAATCTGTTCCACTGAGTCACCTTTGACCTGCCCACTGTACCCACAGTCAGTTCTGCTGGGCTGAGGGTATGCATTTTCACCAAGCCTGCCCTGCTCATTTCACAGGTGAATACCTAGCCCAGCCAACCTAGGAAGACCATCCTGTGAGCATCTTTCCATATCTCCCAGCCCAGCCATACCCCGTGGAAGAATCAGCAAGGCCATCAAGACCTCACCAAGTGTCCTGGAGGAAGGGCTGCTCTGGGAACCACACTAACTTGCCTTTGTGACTTCCTCAAAATGGAGACAAAGGGCAAGCCTGCATTCCTTCAAGGACCAGGTGATGTGTTCTGCAGAAACCTGTGAAGTGTCCTTGCCAAAAATCTCAGTGGCCAGAGAATCCAATAAACAATCTATAGACAGACAGCGAGCAATGCTATCAGCTGATTGAATCTGTGTCAGGACTACAAGATGACCTTGGCCACCTCCCAAATTATGGAATGACCCACTCCATGGAGTCCATCAGCAACAGAGTCCCAGGGGCCACTTGGCTTACAGACAATGGCTGCTAGGAAGAAGACTTCAAAGCTGCAGACATCAAATTGAGAGAGGCTGTTTCCTCTCTCAGAATTGAGTTTTGTCTTTTTGCACAAGCAGAGGGGGTTGGGGAAAAAGACTTAGGAAAGGGGATAGGAAGCAAGCATGAAAAGTGCTTGAAGATCTGAAGGGATCCTGCTCCCTAGACAGATTCAACTCTACCTGAAGCTTTTCTGATAAAATGTTTGCCCAGTCTGTCCTTAACCTTTGAGCAAATTCCCCCCATATCCCTCAGCAGACCTATTCCAGTGTTTGCCTAAGTTCACCGTTTTTTCTAGCACCAGCACCAGCTCCCTTGTTGAAATTTAAGACCATTAATTCTCAGGTCATGTCTCCCAAGCAATAGAACATGCAACACCAGCCCCTCACACCACCAGCTAAAGCTGTGATGATTGAGCTGAAAGCAGCTGCTGCTGTTGTCTGTGGATGGTCTGCATGTTACCCCTCCTCCTTCATCCCAGCCCTTGCCTGTTTGTCTCATCCTTGAATGAGATGACAAGTTTAAGCCAAGGCAGTCATTAATTACATGGTTTGTTCTGAACCTAACACAACACAGGAGCTAAAATAATCAAGTCTTTTCAGCACTACTACAGCATAAATGATGCATAGCCCCCTTCAGAGCTGTCTCCTGCCCAAATGTTCCTCCTCATTGTCTCTGCACGCACAGCCCCTGAGCAGTGTTACAAGACCCCAGGATAGGCTTAGGCACAACTGCTCTGATACTGGCCAGTGTGCCTGATGACCTCTTTAGCCTGGTCCCTTGCCAGAGTGGTGCTCAGCTCCCCAGACCTGCTCTGCACATGAGAGAGGCAAGAATAAGACTATTTAGTTCTTTTACAAGAAAATATCTTTTCTTTAATAACCTAGAGTAGCTCTCCTCTTCCCAACCACCCTGTTAACAGGAGCTACAGATCTTTTCCCTTTCTCCCTGGCAATGACTTCTAGAGCTGTTGATACAGCACAGGCAGTTAAACTGGCTGCCCCAGAACCAGGTGTTTCAAATTACAGAAGATAGCTGTGCTGAATCTCCTCTTCCCTTCACATGCTCACAAGTAGCCAACTCACAGTCACCTGAAATCCTTCCCTGCAAAGCAGTTTCTAAGATAGGCTCCCAAAGAGGCTTTCTAAAAGACCATACAACAATGGCTAATAAGTTGCTGTCAAGAAAGTCCAGGTAATGAAATACTGTTCATTATAATGCTACAAGAACACATGGGGACAGAAATTCAACAAGCTCTGTCACCTTGGCTGTAGCTGGGGAACATGGGACTGTGGGAGTTGGACAGCTGAGACAAATGAGCAGAATCTGCTGCTACTGCTTGGGTAGAAAATGACATGATGGTGTGTGACACAGCATTTAGGCTTGCTGAAGCAAGTACAGTCCCTGCAGAAGTACTGTGTAAATGTGCGTGGTTAGTGATACATTTTTCCATGCATTACTGTGATGTGTTGGGGCCCAACAGGCAAACTTTCTGTGGTGAAGACAAAACCTTTCTGCTCTTGCTGCTTCTCTGAGTACAGCAAGACAGATGTGATTAGTGCTATTCCTTCTGCAGAGAACTCTTTCTCAGTTGGAACAACTATCTCTGAAAAGAACTGCAGCAACACTCATAGAGCCGCTGAAAGAGTCATGTGTTTCTCTACGGGCAGCTAGTAACCAGTTCATGTTTGGCTTCCCATCTGAACCTGTGCAAAGAGGCAGAGTATCCCATTTGCCCCCTGGAAGAGGGTATAGGCAGGTGCCCATCAGCCTCCAGAGCAGAGCTCCCCTCCTCTTCCTGCTGGCTGACTCTGCCTTGTGCCCATGCCAGCACACAGACACGCGGTGCACGGTGCCTCGCCGGCTCCGGCTGCGGGGTAGCCTCACCATCTGTTTCTGGGAGCAGCCACTCTGCTGATGGGCTGGGATTTCTGGAATGTGAATTCTACACTGGTCTATCCTGGTTTGCTCATAAAGACAACACTTATAGTTGGGAACCTGGCCCTCAGTAAGTATTTTCCTTTTCACTTCTTTTTTCCTCGCCTCACAGAAGTGAGTAGGATAATGAGGTAGCTTTGCTGCACACAGAAGACCTCAGTGGTAAATCCACAAGGTATCTGTTTCCTACATAAGAAATCTAACAAGTAGGCTGTCCTCTACACTTTCTCTTTGGTCAAGCATATGGGATCCCACATTATGCATGCAGGCTTTCCATAACTGCATGTAAAGTGATATTTCTCACATACGAATACTCATGAAGGAAAGACAGTTCATGAATTCTTATTCTGCAATTCAAATTATGCCTCATTTCTAAATATCAGTGGAAATCCAGTGTGGTTTACTGAAGTCAACAGCTACTCTATTACATCATGTAAGAGTCAAATGCTGCTCTAGTATGACAGTCTCTCTACCTTCTGTATTATTCTTACAAAAAAATTCCACTAACAAAGTCACACACTGATCACAACTAAAGCTGCTACCACCAGCAGATTACAAGCACCTAAGTCAGTTCCCCAACCATAGCGAGGGC
Source organism: Galbula dea (assembly GCA_013399015.1). Classification (NCBI taxonomy): domain Eukaryota; kingdom Metazoa; phylum Chordata; class Aves; order Piciformes; family Galbulidae; genus Galbula; species Galbula dea. The sequence continues at coordinate 2,067,580 of VWZX01001728.1, read as the reverse complement.
TTCACTTGTCTTAGTCACATGGCTATGTCAACATTCTCAACAGATACCAAGATAATCTCTATGTCAAGATATGTTTGAAACACAAAGCACTTCCTTTTGTATTAAAAAAAATACAAAATAGAGTCATTATCAAATGGTACCCAACCACTCAAGGGAAATGATTTCTGTCTGCATTTATGGTGATATGGACTTATCCCTTCAAACATGTCTCCTAGAATGGTGAGATTTTCAAGAAGTCCTTCAAGGAAGGCTTCATGAACCACTATTTATTTTTAAGATCTAAGTTTCTGGGAGATGTTCAAAAATCTCCAGCTCCTAATTAGCTTCCAAGTGGTGTAGACTCTGAATAGGTTGTGAAGATCCCATATTAAAAAATCTGCCTCTTTGATTTGTGGGCACAAAAAGAATAGGGGAAAACAAATGACAAAACTGGAATTCTAAGTAAGAGAAAGTGGTTTTTACACAGCAATCACTTAGGCAACATCATGAAGCTTTTCTCACCAGCTGTAAGTGTGCTAATCCTGTTTGATAGCACTTCTCTATTCCTCTGAGTGGTTTAGCCAGAGATGCTCTCCTTGCTTCAGAGGGAGCTGCTACCCTCACCAATGCTGCAGGCCTAATGATGACGTTGTCATAAAGAGCCTGGAGGTCAGTTTCCTTTCCAAACCTGGAGCTGAAGGGACCCAGAGGCCATAGCATCACAGCTCAGCCCATGGAACAATGATATGACAGACTGCAAAAACTGCTTTCTAACTGCAGGAGCGTCCTGGTTTGGGTTAGAACAGAACTAATTCTGTTCAGTGATTTTACTTTTTAGTTAAAACTCCTCTGAGAAACTGCACTTTCTGAAACTAACAGCATGTTTTCATAGACACTGCTTGCTTCTAGCAGTGATAAGGCCTAATGTTTAGATTTACTACCAGGGATTGGTATGCAAAGCAAGGTCACTGCCAAATCTTGTGTCTCACATTGGGGGGTGCAGGGTAAAGGCTGCACCTTCAGGGTGCAGGTGACCCTAAACTGACCAACTAAAGTATTCCATCCCACATATGTGATATTCAATATATAAACTGAGGGTCAGTTCTCCCTTGTTAGATGATTATTAGGATGATTATTCTGGGTTGCTAGATGATTCTCCCTTCTTGGTTCCTTCTTCTGCTGCGCTTCGGTGATCCTGAGGCTTCTGTCACAGTATCAGTGGTGACATAGTTACCATCAAGGGGGGGGTTGGGTTTGGTATTGGTTTTTCTACATATTTGTATGTATTTGTATATATTTCATTTATCATTATTATTATTATTAAAGTGGTTTTAGTTTTATTTTCCAATCCACAAGTCTCTCTGTCTCTCTTATTCCCCTTCCCTTCCCGTGGCGGGGGGTGAGGGGGAGGAAGGTGGTAACAGGCAGTGTCTGTCATTGGGTTGGTTGTTGGCTCAGCCTCCACCCTCGAGTAGGAGAAACAGTTGGAAAATGCTGTGTGATGTTGCAAAAGGGGAGAGGAAGGGAACAAAAACTCCCACAACAAAACAACACTCTATTAGAGCACATACACTTACCTAAACCACATCAAATGATGAAGCAGGTTCAGTCAGAGGGCATCAAGAAAACATGCAAAAAGAAAAAAATAAAGAGGGAATAAATTAGTTCAAAGCTAGGGAATTTCAGTTAGCTTGATGATAGGAGCTATGAGCACCCCAAACAAGTCAGAGCCAACCTTTGAGTTTAACAAATTAATTCTACTCCAGTGTTGCTTTTTTTGCTATGTGTTGGTTTCACAGCAGCATGATGCATGCAGATGAGTTGATACAAAAGAGAAATAAACCCAAGTCCTTAGCACATTATGAATGGAACATGACTCCACCTGCAAGGCTCACAGAAGCTACCCACCTAAGTCTGTTTCTGCACAGACACAACACAGGTGGCTCAGGCACACAAAGGCCTGACTTTGCTTTCATATCTCATTGACTTTGGCTAAGCAGTTTTAGGAACTTGATTCCTATTGAGCCCATTAGTTCTTAGCTGTGCTAAGCCTGGAGCAAATTTCAAAAGCAGATAATCATCAGGGAAAAAAACTGCTTTAGAAGGAAAGGAAAACAGACAGGAAAATGACTAATCTTCAAAATGTATTTATTTTGCACTGTTTTTTTCTTACTGAGGCTCCTGTTACAATAACACTTGTTTAATATAATATAACCTTATTCTTTGATGCCACTGCATGGCAAAAATCTTAATTCTTAACAAAGATTTTGTAGGGGAACAGCTGGCACTCAGTTCCACTAGCTGTAGTAACAATAACCTACATTTCTATCACAACCAATGTCAACTGGAAAAAGGATGGGTTTTATTTATCTGAACTATACACTTTTATTTACCTCAGCTACACACATTTTCACTTCAGCCAAATCTACTTTTCTGCTTTATTTCCCTAAATCAGGGATGGACATTTATAACCACACCATTGCTCCCCAACTTGTTCTCTTCCACAGTCTTTCATTTCCATCTTCTTACTCCTGCCAAAGCTCTAGTATTATTTTTCCTTGAGTCTCACCATTGCTTTTATACAAAACCTCCTTGTAACCTCTCTGCTAGCTCAAACAAATGAAATCATCCTTGTTAAAAAGTGGCCACCAACTTCCCTCATGTTCATCCAGACCTTCAATGAACAGAGGAGGATCAACTGTTCTCTATTTCCCATTTTCAGAGCTGGGGCAGCAGATGAAGAGATTGTGAGCCAAATTCAAAACAAAACCAGTAAGTAAGCCCTTCATGCTGTGGGCAAGATAGAAACACAGGCACCAACAGAAAGCACTACCAAAGGTCAACCATGCTAATGGCAAACTGGGCAAATCCAAAGAAGAAAAATCTGTTGAGAATTACTGAATTTGTCAGAACCTGCATCTAGTTCAGGAAATTTCTTGAGCTGAAATTGTTGGGAGACTAGGAGAGTTTACTCAGCACAAGGAGCATACACCCTTGTTTTAGTTATCTGCAGAGACTTCTTTATGACCTGCACTGGAAATGTTGTATCAAGATTCAAAGGCTCAAGCCTTGCTGTTCTCTATGAAGGCTCTCTACAGTTAGAAATCTGGACAAGTGCTCATAAGGACTAAAGGTGCTGAAGAGGAAGGAGGGAAATTAGGGAGGAAAGAAGAACAGCTCTTCTAACTCCATGAGATAATCAGAAAAAGTTAAACCCAAACCAAAACCAAATAACAACTACATAACCTCTGCATATTTGGCTTAGCCATTAATGTTGAACCAGAGATAACCCAGAACCCAAAGTACAAAGCCTCCTTTATGTAACCATGAACACAGGACAGGAGCCATGGATCAGGATGAGGCACTCACTGCTTGGATGGCAGGGGCAGCAACACAACATCACTGCTGCATCTCACAGACCCTGAGCATTGCTCAGGGGAGAGCACTGGCTTCCTGATCTGCCTTTTGCATAACTGGGACTGTGTCCTCTGGGGACAAAGGTCTAAAACCAGCCAAGCAAATTATGACCCTCTCCTCCCCAATTTGAAGTGCTTCCTCCTCTCACTACCAGCCCACATAATACCATGTCACTCTGTGCTGGCAAGGCCAATATTTTCTTTGCCTTTTCTTCTTAATCTTAACATATTTTTCAAATGAACACAAGCAACTCTTCAGGGCAGGCTAGAGCTAGGTAAAGTGCAGATGTTCCTTCAATACCATTTGGTCTTTATCAGCAATAACATTTTAGTCACTGTATGGTTCTGCTGACATAACTCGGTACTGATTTGCAGTTCCAGACCTGCTGCCTCATTAAGGAGGATAAATGTACCTTTATCTTTACAAGTGAGGACTTCTGCAGGATTAGAGCTGCAGAGGTATGAAGAAGAAAGATTGCTGCTGGCCACCTTCTGCAGTGTGTTAGAGAAACTTATATACAATCCCAGAGCCAGACAGTTAATAAGCATTAAGATTAGAGGTATGTGGCATTGCCAAGGAAATCATGCAAGCTTTCCAAAGCTGACAGATGCAGCAGGAGCAATGAGGAAACAAAAAAAACCCACGAGACAAAGCTATTGGTGAGAGGAAGAGACAACAAAATTATCTCCACTGTGAAGGTTCTGACTTTAATCATTACAGCACAACACAAAACTAACGCAATACGGTATTTAAAACTCTCTCTTGTTACAGTTTTAAACCCCTAATTCCCACTGCCTGAGGACTAACAGGCCCTCACACCCAGATCTGATCATCAGCCAACTACACTCTAAGGGAGCAAAGCCCAGTTTGCATTCTCCACTGCAAGGGATTTCCTAGGGAAAACAACTAAAGAGGCAACCTTTTCCGCATACCTGGGCCTAGGCTGGGTGTGGTAAGAGAGCAGAGTTCCTGTTCCAGCTTTGAAGTAGGGTTTTAGCTCAAAGCCTTGGGCATGGAGTGACAGAGGAGCACAGCTCAAATAATTTCATGGCTCAGACTCAAATGATACCATCACTTGGCATTTCTGCAGTGTCCCCTTGATCTCAAAAGCCTTGTACAGCAATATTGCCTCCCTTCTCTGGGCAGGGATGAATAAAGCAGCAAAGGATATGATCTGGGCAAGACCTCCCATAGCGTTGGAGGCAGAAATCAGTGCAAGGCCAGCTGGCAGAGGGACTTGATGAGACCTTTTCCCAACAACCAACCCTTCTGCAACCTGAAAAGATGAAAACCAGTTCCACTAAATAAAAAAAAAAAACCAAAACCACAAAACAAACCCATTTTTCAAAAGCCTTGATGACTTTCACTGCTTCTAGAATAAGCTAACATTTCAGTGAAATAAAACCATCTGGTAAATGCTATGGGTTTCTTTCAGATTACTCATCAAAAGGGTTGTGTGGAATGAAATTACCCTGATTCTTTTTAATTGCCACTGAAGATTTTTTCATTTTCTGTTACTGTATGAACTCAGCTGATTTTGTATTGGACACCAATGAAATGACAGTTTTCCCCCTTACACACATTTAAAAAGCAGTCAGTATTCCCCTTTGGAAGTTACCATATTTAGGAAACTGAAAAATAGTAATCAGATGTCTCCAACAATATCAGTGTTTTCAGCCAGTAAAAGTGATGCTTTTTTTCTCCAAACTGCTTTTAAGTATAGAATCATAGAATCATAGAATATTAGGAGTTGGAAGGGACCTCAAAAGATCACCTAGTCCAACCCCCCTGCCACAGCAGGTATTATTAGAATATTTGTTTTACTAAACACTAAGTAGTTTTCAGAACCAAGAAGAAAAATCTATGGATCCATCATGACTCTGATATCCTGGCCACCCCATTTGGACTCTGAAACCAACAGGCAATCTTAGGGAACTGGAATTTTGTTTTCCTCAAACAAAGCAAGCAGGGACATAAATCTGCTCTTAATGAAATCAGGGGTTCTGACTTCAGTGACTGTAGAATTAGTTCAACATCCTGCACATTTTAGAATCCCACCCTGTGTTCAGTTCAGCTTGTTGTGCAGGAGCAGGACAGAGCATGCTTCATTACAGAGATGCCTTCTTTACAAAACCAAAAATATTTAGGACTATTTTTACCAACTTTTTTTGTAAAGTGGTTTTTTTTTTTCCCCCTTTCAGATGTATATTAGGATTAAGAAAATAGCTTTGTTATGAGAAAGGTTTGCTTATGAAAAGTAGTACAGAGAGGCAATTGCAGCCCTGTCTAACTGAGAGAGGGATGGATCACAAAGCACAAGGGTTCCCTGATCCTTGTCTTGCTGTGTAGGTATAGCAGCATCATTTCACCTTCCTGTGCCTATTTTCCTCCCATCTTTGATTGCAGGCATCTGAAAGCAGGAACTGTTTGTTACCATGAGCTTATAATGATGCTCAGCAGAAAAAACCCACCCACATGTATGCCACTTTCTTCCACCAAATTACAATGATCTTGCAGTATTTCTTTTCAGATTCTCTCCAGCTACAGCAGCAGAATTGCTCTGGCCCAGCCAGAGTGATCAAGCACTTTAATAGCTAAAGTGCTGCCTTATTTCAGAGAATTTGTCACTGTCCATGAAATCATAATCTTACTTCAAGGGCAAGTAAACTGTGTCCTAAATATACTCTTCTCTGGTTTCAAAATGCTGTTGCTGATGAGTCGAATGGGAGAAGCTGAGCTCTCAGAAAAGGTTCAGAAGATGACTTCTGCTGCTGCCTACTCACACCACCTCCCTGCCTGTCATCATTAGTTTACACAGTCAGCACAGTTCAGTGCTCAATGCCATCCAAATGTCCTTCCCTCTTAGTTGTCTGTGTCATTTCCAAACTCTGGTGCCAGATTTGCCAATGACCAACAGAAACAAAACCCCCTGTGGGACAGCAGCCAGATGGGGAAAATCCCAACCAACCAGTGACCAAGTCCATTTGCTCCTCCCTCCACCATGGTACTAGTAGCTTATAAATGACTTACACACTCAAGAGTATATGTGCATAATGGCTTAGCACAGTTCTCAAGACAAAGAAATCAGGGCTGAGAAGATGACTTCCCTACTCCTGGCTTAGTCCACAGTTACTCACAGCTCTTACTCGCTTTCTGGTTGCAAGGCATCTCGAACACCAGCCTGGTTTCTCCCTCAGCCCTATAAACTGCATTAGAATAAAATGCCTTTTGTTCCTGTTTGTCAACTTCAAACAAAAGAAAAGTCTTAATTAACAAAGGGGTGTCAGCTTCTGAAAAGTATTTTCTGTGTATTCTGTGTTTACAAAATTCTTTCTATTGTCTTTCAAAAGGTCTGCCTCAGTCTTCCTCCCTTCTGCTGTCTTCACTCTACAAAGCCTTATGGTGATGAAACCTGCATTCAGACACAATCAGAGATAATGTAGTATAAAAGGTTTAAGGTCAGTAGGTATGAAAATCTAAACAGGCTGTAAATTTCCATGTCATGACACTTGCATCCAGCTCTACAGCTTAAGAGAGAAGGAGTCTTAACATTCTTAGTATAGAACTTCCTCAAGTCCAACTAGCTCTCATTCTTGTTTAGGAATTGGAGAAATACAAGACAGTTGTAAATCCTCTGACATCTTATCAGAGTGAGGACCATGAAATTTTATCACTCACATTCAAAAAGCAAATAGAAACATTCCTCCCCTTCTCTTTCCATCACTTCCCTCAATAAACTACTCCAGCCGTGACATACGAGAGGCCTTTGCCCAGCACACACTTTCATGGTGGAAACACCACTCATGGGACTGCTGACATTATTAATCCTCTTCACCTGATCACACAGCAGAGAAGGGGCTGGTGGCCAATTATAACATCCCAAGATGCAATATGCCAAAGCACCTCACTGCTTCTTGTGTCTAAAACAGCACCACAAATCTCCACTGTTACGAGCATAGTTGTTTCACCCAAGACACTTTTTATGTCAGGAAAGGAGCAGAGGAAGGGAGTTAAAAAGCAAAATCCTCTTGGGAGTCACTCGACTCACAGGCAGCACAGGAGGTGTTGCTGCTGGTGGAACCAAGAGAAAATGGAAGCTTTGGGGACCACTGATGTTCATGACACACTGAAGGAAACAGGGAAGACAGCTCAGTCAAAGTCAGTATCCAATGGCCCAGAGTGGCTGTCTGTAAAAATGAATGAACTGCAGTCTCCAAGGAAGTTTTCTATTCAGACTGAGCATAACCCAGAACCAATTAAGTGTGCACATCAGCTCTGCCAAGGGAGAAGGACAGCAAGCAGGAACAGAAACACTGAACAGAGGTGGAAACACTAAGAGCCTGTGCTGGTTTTGGCTGGGATAGTTTATTTTTTCCATAACAGCCAGTATGGGGCTATGTTTTGGATCTGTGCTGAAAACAGTGTTGATAATACAGGGATGTTTTGGTTACTGCTGAGTGGTGTTTACGCAGTCAAGGCCTTTTCTGCTTCTCAATCCAACCCACCAGTGAGCAGGCTGGGGCTGCACAAGGAGTTTGGAGGGGCATAGGTAGGACAGCTGACCCCAGCTGACCAAAGGGATATTCAAGACCACATGATGTCATGTCCAGCAACAAAAAATGCTGGGGGAAGAAGGAAGAGGGAGACCTTTTGAGCGATGGTGTTTGTCTTCCCAAGCGACCGTTACACATGATGGAGTCCTGCTTTCCTGGAGATGGCTGAAAACTTGCCTGTCAATGGGAAGCAGTGAATGAATTCCTCCTGTTGCCTTGCTTGCATGGGCAGCTTTTGAGTTCCCTATTAACCTGTTGTTATCTCAACCCACGAGTTTTCTCTCTTTTACCCTTCCAATTCTCTCCCCCACCCCACCAAGGAGGAGTGAGCAAGCATCTGGGTAGTGCTTAGATGCCAACTGGGGTTAAACCATGACAGGGCCCTAGGAGGATAAGGCACAGCTATGGTGAAGTGGGAAACACACACAAACATGCAGCCCTTCATGAATAATCTGTGAGGACATCAATGCCTGAGGTAGTGTGAAGGCAAGAAAACCAACACATCACGAAACCAACATATGGACACCTGGGAACAAGATAGAACCAGTGTTTCTTTCATGTGTATATAAAGCAGACAGAGAAGCCCTCAGACTTTCTGAGCATGCTCTCCTGGACTGGGTGGCAGGAGCACAGTTATGCCAGAGACATGCAATTTTCAGATTCCAAAAAACAGCTTTAGACCAAAGTGATTTATAGGCCAGCTACTGACAGAAATGAAAATTCTGCTCATGAAAATATTGCCCTGTGCATCAGCAACACAAGGAATAAAACAAGGCTGCAATTATTTCCCTAGGGCTGGAAAAAAACCCCAGCTAACTCTTCTCTATTCCATGGTAAACTTATTTTGAACACTCCATATTGACAGAGTGAAGCATAACGTGCCTCCAATTAAACTCAACACAAACTCTAGGGACATTGATTTTGTCCTTCAGCCAATAGTGAGAAGTAAGATATTTCAAGGTCCACAACTCTATCTCGGCCAAGGAAAGCCCATCTTTGCCTGTTGAAGAAGAGTATAACTTTAGCACATGCTAAAATCTAGAATGGTGTCTCCACCAGCACATCTAAACCATCTCAAGCTCAGCTGTTCAGCAGAGGAGCCTGCCAAGTATCTGCAAAGGGTAGCACATCTTTAAGCTGCTGTGTAAACAAAGAGACAGCGGCGCAAGACAGTAGATCATCTTTCAGCAGGGCTCAAAGCAACAACAAAATGACAGCTGCTGCCTTTGTCGTGACAAAACCACTCCAAGGAAAAGATTTTGCATTGGTTTCAGGCATTTTAGAGGTCTACATAGACAACCTGCCTCCTTCTCAGCAACCCAGCCCTTTCTGATTGTGTCAGGATAAGCTCACTCTCCCCCGTATCTGCCCAAAACGATTTAGATTTGGAGGTGCAGCTTGCTGCAAGATCAGACTGTAGGTAGAGACAGACACCTTTCTCCAAAGAGTAAATCCTCATAAACACACTCTAGGCATTTTGTTTGTTCAGCCAATCACAGCCTGACATTTATTAGGTTTGAAAAAGTGTGTGTTAGTGGTATCAGTTGTGTAAGAAACTTCAAAATACAGAAAATCCCTTGAGAACTGAAGGTATATCACCCCCAGGATATTATTTGCTGAATTTAAAGGTGGGAGGCTCCCATGTTTTAACTTTGCTTCCCAGCCCTCTGGGTTGCTGGCTGAGAGCAGCCCTGGCCCACAGTCAGAGGACAGCAACATTTTTCCTAGCCCAGGCTGTTGCAGGCATTCCTTCACACCCTCTCCATGTGCTACTAGGGGACACAATCTGGAAAGGCAGAGCACTGGATCCCAGCACAGAGGAGAATTATCTGGAGCTGGAGGCTACAAGATAAACTTTTGCCCAGATGTAGGCATTTATTCCAGGGAAACTTTATTACATTTTTATCCTTCTAGGAAGAAGTTGAGACTGACATGAGGGAGTTATGCTATGACTGTAAAAACCAAAATGGTTTTCAGCTCCTGGCTGCAGCACATTAGGGCAAGGACTCAGCCATGCTGGCTCCATGCCCTGCTCTCAGCAGCAGGGCTGAGGGGACAGCGCTTTACTTTTCCTATGAGGATTTCACAAGCCCCAACACATGCTGTAGCTTCCATTCTCTCTCTTCTCTTCTGACCAGCCAGGAAGGTAGACATTTAATATCCAGCCTCATTACTCCTTCTAATGAAATGTCAGCAGCAAATGCACAGGTGTTTAACTGCTGCTGGAATGCCTGCAGATGCCAGTGATCCCTCAGGCAGGGAAGTCATCACAGTCAACGGCCTTAAAAAGGTCACGAAGGCAGTGCAAGGTCATAGGAGACCTCTGACCTTCATTTGCCGCCCTCGAGGAGCTTTAGCCCTCCCTCCCTTCGCTTTCCCAAGCCCCGAATGCATTCCCTGCTCTCTCCTGGCCCTCTTTGGCAACGCAGTCTCTAAGGGTTCTTCTACCTTATTCAAAACAAGTGCAAATGTGTGACCTGAGCCAGACCTGACTGGGACCCAACAAAGGCGAGTTACAAACAGCTAGACGGCTCCTGAATAGCGACACAGCTCGGCCTCCCTCCCTCCCTCTCGCTGTTCTCCCCAGCGTTCCCGGGAGAGGCTGAAATGGTGATCTGCATTACAAGCCCCAGCACACTGAAAGCATCCTTCTTCCAGCGCACAGCAGTTGGGGTGATTTATGGCTGTACTCAGCCCTGGCTTGGGAGCCACAGCGCTGGCTGCGGGCAATGGAACGGTACAGAAACTAGTTGACAAGAATCCAAGAGGAAAGAACATCTGAAAACCAGGAATAGAAAGAGGGCAAAGACAGAGAAGACCAACAGACTCATTTAGTCATGTGCCTTCCACCCCCAGTTTAAAAAACAAAAGATTTTAAGAGAGCCAAATCTTCTACCTGGCTTGCCCTTCCTGAAAGAGAGAATGGAGGCAGGGAAAGGACTGAATTCCTACACATTTTGGGGTCTTTTTTTCCCTGCTATAAGCCACACAACAAAAAAAAGCCTGTAGATATTTGGACAGCTAGAGGCTGCCACTGCAACCGTGCATGGTTGTTAGACAGCAAGACAAAAAAGGAGGAAAAAGACAAAGAAACATTTACAATAAGGCCGTCAGTCCCTGGGTTTTTTTAGTTCTGGCATCAGCCACAAGCATGCAAGTATTTGGCAAGTCCCATCCTGCTGCCTGGTTCCTGCAAAATCACACCACCTTTTGGCACAATTGGCTGTATCTGATCAGTGCTTGATCAGGAAGAATATGGCAGGTCACAGAAGGAGCTTGTTAACCTGCATTTACCAAGCTTGGCTCAAATTAGTTCCCTGTAAAACCACATTCAAATGTAACCACTAGCTCACAGTTTTGTTGTTTACTACAATAGCACCTGCACTATCTTGGACTCAGAGAAAATAGTATAGTTACAAAGCCATGAACTCCAGTTCCTGCTCATTTATGTCTGCTGAAAAATTCTCAAGTCATCCCAAGGGTTTCTCTGTTTAGTCTCACCTAAAAAGAGAGAGGAGAAAAATTGCAGAGGTTTATAAAATCCACTGCCTGTTTTCCAAAGTAGAGGGAGACCAATATCTATTGTTACAAGGCTCCAAACTAGGCACAGAAGTCAAGTGCTCCTTTTGGAACAAGACAACAAAACAAAAATGAAGAAGAAAAGAATGAATAGCAATACTGTGATACAAAGCATTGAAAAACAAGTCAAGGAAAGGACATTCTGGGTCATGTGGGCTTGGTTTTTTTTTGTTCAAGATTTTGTTTGGTAGTGTTTTTACCTCACTCAGGGTGAACTGTAAAGTAACCTGACCCTTTCTAAATAAAAACATAACCTCTCTTGGTCTAGTTCACTTACTGCCTTCGGACTTTCCCTTCTCTTTTTCCTCTTCTCCTCCCAAAGAGCCACATGTCAAATGTTTTAAGACATTGTGAAATCCTTACCAACAATTCCCCTTTCTGTGTTGCCAAAGCCAGAAGAATATGTTGTGCCACTGGGGGAAGAGCACATTTCCAGGATTCAAACCAAAAGATCTTTCCCAAGCTTTTTGGAAACAAGGGGTGAATGCTGAGGGATTTCTCCAGCCATGCAACACTGAAGCACACCTTGGAGTTCCCCAGTGCACTGGAGAATAAACAGTGCACTGTGCTTTTGCTCATGGCTCCCCAAAGGACACAGTGATGATCCTCTGGTCTAGGGAATGTCCACCTGTCCTGGAATGGTCAGAGATCAGAATCTCAAAAAAATAATAATATTAATAAGAAGAAAATCTTTATTTTGTTTTGCTGTTGTGCAGACATAGGAAAATTCAAGTAATTCTTGCCCAACTAGTACACCTGAGCTGACCAGGTGTAAACTCTGTGGGGCTGGTGCTCCTTTCTGCTCTGACTGCTCAACACACAGTGAGTCTGCAGGCTGCAAGGGTGCAGGCACAGTTGAGTGGAAACTGATATTTATATAAATAAATACATGAAATCTCACATGCATGCTCAAGCGTTTCCACAAATTGAAACCTACTTGGGCAACAGCTCAAAGAATAACTAAGGATTATATTAAAACCACTCCTGTAATGCCAGGGCTTTCACTCACATTCCTACCATGACAACTTAATTAACAGTTTGGTTACCCAGACCAGGTTGCTCTATTCCCTTCACAAGAACCACATCAGGAGCGAGATGTATACGTGGCTGATGGACACAGGAATTCCCAAGGAGAGGGGGCTGCTGGAACAGTTTTAAAATCCTTCCCTTTTCCCCCATTCAGTCTCCTCTACAACTCCTTTTCTCCCTTTAAATTTCACCAGCTTAGTCATTCATCAGCAGGCAGAAAAAGAAGCTCAGTAAATTATTCTCAGCTCAAAAAGCTAAGCTTCCAAATGTGAGTAAATTCCACACCAGTCCTGAACTGCCCTCGAGTTTATCAGAGGTCAAGGCAGCACTAGGCAAAGCAGGGAAGAAAAAGGTTTAACCCCACATTCCTGGCTAAGAATTGTCTTTCCTTTCCCCCCTCCAGCCCCAAGCACTCATCCTGAAAAATCTCTGCATTTCAGGAGCAGAGATAATAGAGTAATTAGAAGCTGAGCAGACTAGAACTATAAACTGTGCTCTGTAATAATCCAGTCTGGATTATTCCTACTCCTCTTGGCAACAGGAACACAAGGTGACAAAACACTGTGAGTGTAAACACTGGGCAGCTAAATTCACAGGCTGGACTGCATAGTTAAGTTACCTCAGCAACACAAAATATATTAAGTGCATACAAAAGGAAGTTTTTACCTCTTTAGTGAGCTGCTTCTTTTATTATTATTATTCTTCTAAGAATGAAACAGCATAAGAAGTTATCAGTTCAATTTGCTTTATTTCACATGAAGCAGTTCACCATAGCATTCAGCAATCTGTGTTACAAAATGGCAAACTCATTTCTAGAGCAGAGAGTAGCAGGTGGTTGGGTTGAGATGTGCACACTTCTGAGACATGCAAAGTTCACTCTTAAGGTTTGAGGTTTTCATACTAAGGAAAAAACCAGGAAGTGGTTACCTACAGCTAGCTGAAGCCCAGGGGATGAGCAGTGACAAGCTGCAAGGTGAAAAGTTGAAGTTTCTAAATGTGAAGATTCTCTCTTTGGATGAAATTCATTATTTCTATAGTTGCACAAAAGGCAATCACAATGCAGACTATGTGGAGCACTCACACTTGTCAGCACTTAGCTTTTAGAAGTATTATTATCATTTATTTGTTGTTGCCACAGCATTATTTTTCTTCCCATGAGTTAAAACAGGCAGCATGGGCAAGTGGAGGAATGCAGATCTAAACTGTGCCTTTGATTACTACCACTTCTTCCACTGTACAAGCCACATCACTTTATGTCTGTGTAATTTGGAAAGACTGTACAGCTTGGGCCACAGCTCCCCATTTGTCCAGTACCAGCAAGATCCCACTGCCACATATAACTCCCCATCAACCTAAGATATAAACTCCTCAGAATTTCAGCATCCAAATCACTGTGGTACAGCAAAGCTCTTAAAACACTGCTACTCTTGAGCCAGGTTGGTGAGTGCTAGTGAGCCCAAGGGAGGTAAGTGCTGGAGGACTCACAGGTAACTCAAGTTTTACTCTCATTAAGATTCTGCTCTCCAGCCCAAGGCTGAGATGGCTCCCAGTCAGAGGTCTCCCCTTCTCCCTTTCTGCAGGTACTATGAAATCACACTTGCTAAAGATAAACCTCATATTTAGCCTCATAAAAATGTCTCTCAGACACAGTTTCTCTCTTTGCCAGATATCAAACTGCACCACTATCTACAGGTGTCTTTTCCTAAAATGTTAAGTGTCCACAGACAGGCTACAGCCACTTCTTTCACCAAATGTCCACATAGTGCCTCAGGTAAATCCCAGTTGGACAGTGGCTGGCTCTACATCACTTCATTCTGCATATTTATTTACAACTTTGATACAGAAAATGAATCTTATCTAATATATAATTATTCTCTATAATATAATAAATTTAATTTAATAGAAATCTCACATCTTTCCCTAAGTGCATCCAGTCTCTTCAGCTTCTCCATCAACATTTTATGGGGAAACCTTTTACAAATCCCCAATACAACTTTAAAAACACAAGAGTAACTTGCTTACTTTTAATTTTGTTGAAATGCAGTGAAGGAATTGTAGAGGCAGCATATCCCTCACCACCACATTCCCTCTCTTAGTATATATTAAGGGACTTGTATTAGCATTTCCCTGATAGCACAATGACTGCATTTCAACAAGGAGAAAAATCCCCTACACAGACATAGCCTTTGCTTTTCATTCCAGTATCTCTGTCACTATTCTTCCAGCTAATGTCTTCTACTGAACAGATCCAAACATCAGATCATGGGCTCATTTTGAAAGTTGCCTCACATATGTTAAGGAACAGAGATGAACCTCAAAGATAATTGTTTTGGCACAGAAACTGTGATAGGACCTGAAACAGTATGTCTAGGAACAAAAACTAATGTATCAGGGAAAGAAGAGTACAAAAGTACTTTTAACCCCATCACTGCATCCTATTTCATACTTCCTGAAATAAAATCAGACCCTTCTTCAAGGTACTGCTGGCAATTTCTCTGCTGGCAGAGCTCTTCAGACATAAGGAAAGAAACAGATCTGGTAATATCCTGCATTAATAGGAACTAAAAGAGAGAATTTATTTGCTAAAGATGGCAATTATATCAATGGTAGCCAGCAGGTGCTGCTCTGGCAATAGGAAGGGAAGTTAAGAGTTACAAAAACTACAGAAAAACAACTGAACCACCTGAAGACAAAGAAACATCATATGGATGTGTAAAAATATGATCAATTAAAACTACCACTGTTACCTGCAGAAGAAAACATAAACATTTCAGCTCTATTATTATTGATGCTGCATGCCATAGTCACATTCTGTGCTGTATCATTACATCTTCACTGGCTAATGACACAAATAACATCATCTTAACAACAAGATGACTTTAAATCATTATTGTATCTCCTCTTTATCTTCTCTGATAGTTGACACTAAAATTGTTCCAAGGACATTAGAAATGTCAGGAACTAAATAATAAAATAGTTCCTTGCCCCACTCCAGTGTAAAAAGCAGCCCAAAAAGTGAATAGAGGGAGAAGGAAGGAAAAAGACACAAAGAGAATTAACTGAAGAATTGCTTAGTGTTTGCCCCATCCCCTTACTTCTGTAACCTTTCCTCTTTCTCAACCACTTCCACTCCAGAGGGGAAGCATAAGGGGCTTTCTATTCATGGAATATTTATAGACCTGGAGACCTGGGGGCCTTGAAAAGAAGGAAGATTCATGCATAATACAAGGACAGGACTTGCCATATGAAAGGACAAATTTACCAGACTGGCAAGCTGAAGTAAGAGGCAGAAACCCCATTAGAAACAGAAAAGAAGGCTCACAAGTTGCAAGTGCTACAGCAGAAACAAATATCAGAACAGGTAACCAGCACAGACTGTAACAGAGTAATGACATTTCCTACTACAATTTATTAGCTGATAAATGATCAAGTTTATTAAATTAAGCTTTCCCTACTAGCAGCTGATTGGAAAGTTCTATCCTCTCTGAATTATAAGCAGATTATGAGAAACTAAAAAACAATCAGAAGTAATTTACACAATGGAAGAATCCTCAACTCTTCAATATTACACATGAAGCAGAAAAGATCAAAAGATCAATTAGCAGGTATTGCTCACTACCTCCAAGCAGCAAACAATGCAGGACCTGATCCACTGACTGCCAAAACCCCAAAAGAAATGTTTTCATACCATCCTTTTATCCTCCTGAGCTTTCAGTGGCCACTTGTTCATTCCTGTGCTCTTTATCAAAGCATTCAAAGAGCCTCTCACATAACTGCAGCCTTATAATGAAAAGGTATACAAGCAATAGAATTTGTTTAACCTCAGCAAATTAAATTAAAAAAAAAAATCAAATTTCAAACAGAACAGGGGTGTTTCAGATGACAGAAGCAGAAGTCTGTATTACAGACCAACTAGAAAGCTGGGCTACAAAGAAAAACCCAAGTGAAGGTATGACAACTTCCTTTAGCAGTCACAAATGGAGACACAGGGAAGGAAACCCAACTCCTCTACAAAAAAAAGGACAAGCTCCTTCAGATCCCCAAGTCCTTCTGTTAATTTTCTGTGGAGGTCCAAGAGGAAGAGATTAAAGATTTATAACCACAAAAATCCCCACATGACCATAGTATGTGCATAAGACTCTTAGCTGCATAAGTACAACCTGATGTCCTTCAATACTGCTTGCAAGCCTCCATTACAATATCTCACATCTTTTCCTAAGTGCCTCCAGTCTCTTCAGCTTGTCCAGCAGCATTTTATGGGGAAACCACTTAGAAAACCTGTGTAAAGAAGCAGCTGTGGTATTTCACCTTCTCCAGTTTGTGCCACTGCTACTTCCTTAAGCAATTACTAATGGAGACAGGATTTTATTGTTTAAGCTCTATGCATGCTTCTCCACAGCACATTCAACCTCACTTTTGTGTCTTTCACAGAAGCCTCAGAAGCAGGCCATGGTCTGCAACAGGAGTTGACAAAGCAAAAGCTGAAACAGCAGTTATGGTGATGTTTTGTTCAGAGATTCATCACTGCAGATGCAAAGGGAAACTGCAGAGTCCCCAGCCATGGTTCCTTCCTTCAGAAGCCCCAGGTTCTGTGGAAGCTACAGAGGGAGAAGAAGGGCTTGTCCCCCCATGGCTTGTGCAGTGGGAGACACAACAGCCCTGTGCTGAGCTCCATGCTGCTTCACTGAAGGGCATGGAAGCAGAGTTAACAAAAACACCCTGTCACCAGGCCTGGGAAGAGGGAGCAGACAGGGTGGGGGTTTTTTCTGCTATGTTCCTGCTTTTTTTTTTTTTCCCCCAGCTCTGAAGAAGCACTGAGAATATGAAGGCATTCACCATTTCAACTTCCTCTGAGAAATAAAATTAGAGCATGCCCTTCAAGTCTCTTTGAAAAGCATCTAAGTTCAATAAACTCTTTTATCAGGATTAGAGGTGAGGCTGAAAGCAAATGGTCTCTTTTAGCTGATAAAAAAAAAAAAAGCATTCCATTTCTCAACCTCCCCACCCCCTGGGCCAAGAGTTTCATGCATATTTGACATGTTTTCCATCTAGACAGCAATACTGCATTGCTACCCACTTGCTTTTTTCCTTTCAAGTGACTCAAGTGCACAGTGTTTCTTCCTGAGAGCCAATTTATTGTTTAATTGTATCTGAGTACTCTGGGATGACTTCACATGTTTTAATTATTATAGTTTTTTAAAAAGCAAGGTATCTACTAAGAAGAGAAGCTGTTTGTGGTGAACTAGAAAGTGCTTATGGGGTTGTTATTTACTATTTATGATCTTCATTACTAGTACAGCAGAACCCAGAGGTTTTCAAGCAAGAGTGGCCCTTCTACCATGCTAGGACATACACAAAGCAGAAAGGCTGTTCCTGGCCCAAGGCACCTACAACACACTCAAAAAAGAAACAGATAGTGAAAGATAACATGCATGTCAGCAGGAAAAACATGGGAAGAGGGTGAGGTGGCTTAGCCAGTGCCATGAGACAAGTCAGGAGAGGAAAGATGGAATAAGATGTAAGGTGCAATACTGTCAACTTAACGTTGTGATTTCAAACAACCTGAAAGTCCTAGAGGCAACTTTGGGGATACAGTATAAAAAGTTCCCCTGAACAAATCTATAATGCAATAAAGACTTTTAAAAAATACATTAATAAACAACACATCAACTGTAATAGACTTCTGCAACATTTAAGTACTGGAATACTAATGATTTTTGCTTTAAAAACACTATTTAGAAAGATTTGTGTAATTATGCTCAAAAGAATTGCTTGACCTAAGGGAAGTGAATGCTAATTTACAGATGCTATCCCTGCTACTCAGAAAGGATATTTATGGGTTATAAAACCCATCATATTTTTATTTTCCTTTTAAAAGTGGGAATGTTTGGCTTGTGCTTGCAATGATTGCTTTTGGTCAGTAATGAAGTGCAAGGTTAAGTTACAACATAGGTGTGGTAATGACAGCAAACATTGAACTAAGTGCAAGGAAAGCAACTGCAATCAATGCTTAGAGAAGGCTAAAGCAGGCAGAAAAATGTTTGTTAGATCATTGCCACTGTGATGTTTTTATTCAAAATGTCATCTTCTCTTTTCCTAGATCATATTAAGTTAAACAACTCTCAGTTTCAACATAAGTATGTCATCATTATCTTCTATATCTCCCCTAAGCACATCTCTATTTTTCTACAACAGTTTGGGCAGAAATTGAAAGAAAGATAGCAAAAGTAACAATGTGTTCTTTGAGACCCATTTAATCTCTCCCAAGATTGGTGCTCCATGCATGGACATGGCTTGTAAGGTCTGGGGAAACACTAGGCACCTTGCTGTCACCAGAACCCTTTCACATATCAGTCAGCATATCTGGTAGGCAACTACCAACCCCACTGCTACATGCTGGTGCTTGATGCTCCTTAGGTCACTCTCTTCCTGGCCCAGGGCTATCTGGCAATTCCAAAAAGCACAAGTGACTCAGTGCCTCTGAAAGCTTACACCTCTGGTCCTCTAAAGCTACTCTTTTTCCTCTTGGTTGCTAGGGGATACTGTAACAGAACCTAAAACTCCAGGTGGAAAACACAGAGTGCTACATTCTAACACAAATTCAAAGAAGGCAGTTGGAATTAGTAAATTTACCCTGCCCTTCCACCAAGTTTTAGGATAGAAACTGTCTGAAAATGAGACTCCTACTGAGAACAAAACAATAATTCAGGAGTGAAGGAACCATATTGTAAAGTTAAAAAGTTGGAAAGGAGGGTGGTTAGGCACTGGAACACGTTGCCCAGAGAGGTTGTGGAGGCCCCATCCTTGGCAGTGTTCAAGGCCAGGCTGGATGTGGCCCTGGATGACCTGGTCTAGTGCATGTGGCATCCCTGCCCATGGCAAGGGGGTTGGAACTAGATGATCTTTAAGGCCCCTTCCAACCTGAGCCATTCTATGATTCTATGACTCTATAAAACAGATTAAACTACATCTTTGAAAATGTAGTCCACACACATGGCCAAGTCTCTTAGCTTCACATGAATAGAGCTGTGGCACTCCCAGGGCCACCAAACAGTGCATGAAGATGATACAACATAAATAGCATCACCCTCAGCAGCTGCCAATTAATTCTCTTTCTTTTTTACCCTCAGGTGAAGATGCAGAAAGTGTAAGTCTCATACAGCCTACCCAACAGGCTACAGCAAATTTCAAGACAGCTTAGTGCCAATACTTGGTTACTGCACACTGAGGCTTGGGAAGAAAAGTTTGTACTCTGCAAACAGGCAAATGCAACAAAAGAGTTCAGCAAGATGACAAATCCTGCACAGATATAAACATAGCTGCTGTTCACACCCCTTCTACCTTTCTTAAGAGTTTTTCCTCAGCTACATCTTTTATCCCTCTGCTCCATCTTTTTTCCAAGCAGGATTTTGGACCCTGCTGGTGGTGGCTTTTCAAGGGAGCTATACCAGAGGCAGACAGCAAGCACATGGTGTGTTCTCCTGACCAGCACCAGGCTGATGTCTTCATTGGTTGCTTTGGCTTTTACACTTTCAAAGCCTATGTAGGAGTCAATGCAATGGCTTCATTCTACCACTTGAATTAGTGACCTTGTGTCCAAGAGAGGTGGCCTCCCTTTTCTACATGTAATAGGTCTGTGAGAGCTGCATTCTGCTTTAAAATTTATTTTTTCCCATCTATTTAGCACTATTGTCCTTTCCTACTACAGTAATCAGCAAACTACTGTCAGAGGCAAACACTCTTTCCACAAATAGCCTGACACCCTCTGCCCCTGGCAGGAGGTAACACAGAACCATCTGAATTACTTTCTTTTCCACATCTTGCTGCTTTACATCACTAAAAGTCTACCATGTTCATAACTAGATTTGTTTTAACAGGTTTCAAAAATAATTACATTTGCATTGGGTTTTCATGGCAAGGTTCTGGTAGCAGGGGGGCTCCAGGGGTGGCTTCTGTGAGAAGCTGCTAGAAGCTTCCTCCCTGTCCAACAGAGCCAATGTCAGCTGGCTCCAAGACAGACCTGCTGCTGGCCAAGGTTAAGTCCATCAGCAACAGTGGTAGTACCTCCATGATAATATATTTAAGAAGGGGGAAAAAACCTGCACAACAACTGCAGCCAGAGGGAGGAGTGAGAATATGTGAGATAAACAACTCTGCAAGCACCAAAGTCAGTGAAGAAACAGGGGGAGCAGATGTCCCAGGCACTGCAGCAGAGATTCCCCTGCAGCCTGTGGTGAACACACCATGGTGAGGCAGGCTGTCACCCAGCAGCCCATGGAGGTTAATGGTGGAGCAGATATCCAGCTGCAGCTCATGGAGAACCTGATGCTGGGAGCAGGTGGATGCCTGACTGAGGCTATGACCCCATGGGAATCCCACACTGGAGCAGGTTTGCTGTGACCCTGTGGGGGACCCACACTAGAGTAATGTGCTCCTGAAGGACTGCACTCCATGAAAGGGACTCCTGCTGAAACAGTTCATGCAGAACTGCAGCCTGTGTGAAGGAAGGACTCTTGCTGGAGAAGTTTGTGGAGCACTGTTTCCCATGGGAGGGACCCCAGGGGAACAGTGTGAGGAGTCCTCTCTCTGCCATGATGAACTGACCACAACCCCTATTCCTTGTCCTCCTGTGCTTCTCTGGAGGAGATAGGAAATGTGGGAATAAAGTTAAGCCCAGGAAGAAGGGAGGGGTGGAAGGAAGGTGGTTTTAAGATTTGGTTTTATTATCCTATTCCCATTTGACTGGTAATAAACTAATCTCCTCCAGTCGAGTCTGTTTTGCCCATGACAGTGAGTGATCACTCTCCCTGTCCTTATCTTGTCCCATGAGCCTTCCCTTGTATTTTCTCTGCCCTGTCCAGCTGAGGGGAGTGACAGATCAGCTTTGGTGGGCACATGGCATCCAGGCAAGGAAAGCCTACCACAACATTAAAGAAATAGGTAGCAGGAACAGGAGGAAGAATGTCACAGGAATAAAGGGATTCCTTAGGCATTATGAGGCCTTTCCAGCAGATTAACAAAGTTAAAGAAATTTGAGCTAATACATTCCATGCTAAACTTGCCCCACATTTTCACAAAGCCTATGCACTTATGTGAAAGTGGCATCTAATCATATTCTGCACCTATTGCACAATTATTTTAATATACTTAAAGCATACATATGTCATGTCTTCCACCATTAGCATAGCAGGAGCACTTAGTATATACTGTTTCTATTTGCAGAGGAATTCATTATGGGGAACAGAAGGCTTTTCTCTGCAAGGAAATTTCTCTTAATGGATGCAGGAGCTTATTTCTCTTCCCTCTCCCCTTCTTTTGCTATTACTCATTAAATGGATAATTTCCTTTTATAAACAATGGAGTCCATATAATACACAGGCATTATTTGGATAGATGATTAATGAAATAATAGTTTCCTGGTTTCCCAAACTGAAAGATGAAATCTAAAACCAGGGTTCCCAAGAGCCAACCCTTTCTCAGCTCCCCAGAGAAGGAGGCTGCACTACCACAGTACCCAGCCCCTTCCTGCCCAACCTGCAAGAGCTCTGCTCTTCTGAGCATCACACAGCAGCTTGAATAACCTCTTCTTTTAAATGCCTCTTAGGCAGGGTGATGATTTCATCAGGAGCTGCTTCTATGTGGTCTACAGAACATAAATCTTTCTCATTTCACCATTCTAAGTGTATTTGGAGACCTCCAAAGGGATCCACAGACTATTCCCCCTGCAGTTTGCCTCAGTCCTGCTGTTTCTAATGGAAGCTTGCCAGGGACAGATTTTTGTCAATGAGAATTCCTCAGAAACCCATCGTGGTTTCTGAAACATCAAGCTCCCAATGAGCAATCTAGGACTTCCACTCAGCCTTGCAATAGCTAGCTTTTTGTATAGAGAAGCAATCAAGTGCCTGCTAGGATGCTGGCTAGGAAAAATGTAAGAAAAACAAGCAACTTGACATTTTAGGCAGTATTTGTATGACATGGCTCATCATCAGGGCAAGTTCCAGACTGAAAACATGAACCATTTCTGGGAATCTCTCTCTAATTTTCAGTATTCTTTAATTAGAAAGGGCAGTCAATGTTGTCAGAATCCATTCTGTGCTGTTCTACAAAACATCCCTTGACTTAGTTTTCAAAGTGAACTAAGAATTGAACTATTGAAAGCTCTGAAATGATCAAATCAGGTGAGACAAGTGCCCAAAGAAAAGACATGAAAAGTACAAGGGTATAGTATATGCAGTTTCTCTGTTACAAACTTGCTCTCTGCTGAGAAAGCTATCACTAAAATACAGGGCTGCTTCCAGCTTCTGTTTGGTTTTAATTTGGGATTATCCTCTCAAAAAAATGCCTATGTTACCCACTCAAAGCACAGAAGGGCAGATTGTGCCTGTCCCCCCCAAAGGGCAAGGGGACCTTTCCTCCCTGCCTTTTGCGAGGGTCACATGCGGCTTGTGTGGGTTTTGCTCCATGATCTTTCTGCAGTGTCATCACTAATCCTTTTCACTCCACACATCCTTACACTCTCCCACCAGGACATAGTTCAGATAATTGCAATCCAATCAAGGGGTTTGATTTTCCTTTAAATCACTCCCAAGTACAAGTGCTGGAGTTCAGCTCCCCAGAGAAAGCAGAGTGGAGGGCTCAGCTCATCCTGGCCACCAAGAGGGATGTGCTGAAGGGCCCTGGTGGCTAACTGCTCCCCCTTAGAAGACATCTGTGGCCAAAATCCTCGAGTGGAGGCTTAGATGCACACAACAAACCCCTACCTCTATCTTCATTTTTGCTCTTTGAAATAGGGCATGCTTATACCATGGAGAAAAATCACTGAAGGGGGGGAAAAAGTTGGGTGTGCTTTTTCCCATGTCCAGAGATGCTGAAGGGTGCTCCTCAAAACATCTTTGAGGCCTTTGAGAGGCAATGTGATGTTCCAGTGCTCCCTATTTTTCCTCTCCCCTCTCTTTTCAGTGGGTTTTTTGGTTTGTTTTTTTTACTTTCAATGGAATCTGAAGACATTTAAAAAGAAGGTACATCTCAAAATCAAGCAATTCCTAGCTGTGGTTAGGAATGATGACATCTGCCTTCAGTAGCAGACACATTGTATCAAGGATCCAAACTCATTCCTGCTTGAGTTCTTAGAAAGTACCTTCACTGCTGCCTGGACTCTCCTACAGCCTAAACAGCACTTAAGACTAGGTCTAAACTCAGACTTATCCAACAAATTTTCAGGCAGAAAATTCTCCAGAATGTTATGCTGGATGATGTAAAACACAGGGTCTGTCAGCAGACAAAGGTAATGAACTGCACTGTTCTCCAGTTTCTGGAATATTTTCCCATTGTATTTTATTTGTATTTTTCTTTCCACACCAATTTCTTCTGTGTATATACATCTATATACACACAGCTGTATACATTTTTGTCCAATAACATGTGAAATTGGGCAATATAATATGGAGCACAGCAAGCTTGGCTTAAGCAGGGAGAAAGCTACTGCAAGCTAATAGATCCATCTGGATCTATTAGATCTAATAGATCCAGGTTTTAAGGTCTTTGATTCACTTTGGTTCTAAACTTGCAAATGGATCTATGTGGCTAAGACCTAAAACTACATAGCACAACCTGTGTTAGCACTGAGGACCTGAAAGAGCATGGATTGTGCCAGTTTCTGGGAGCCTCTCTTTGGAACAACAGCAAAGGGTCAGCAATTAGAAGGGCAGCACTGCACCCCCAGTGCAGGGACAGCACCTCAGTTGTTTACACTGGCAAATGGTTGCCAACAGGACTAGAATTGAATCACTTCCTCATTTATGCAAAGTACAGTGTCTATTCTCAGGAAGGATGTTGACAATGTTTGGACAAAACAACAAAGCCTCTTCTCCCCAAAGGTCTTTAACAGCTTTAAGTACTATGCAGCAGGGAAGACTGATGCCTACAGAACTTGAGGATCATAGCTTACAACCACAAAGGGTATCTGGGCAGGCTCTCAGGGGGATAAATGTCCCAGCAAAGTACTAAAATAATGACCAAAATTGAACAAAAAGGTTAGGCCCAAGAGTTTTTCTAAATGCACATATCATGAAAACTGTGACTTAAAAAAAAAAAGGATAATGAGTTAAAAAAGGAATTGTGAAATCAGGGTCATTCCCCTCCAGGGCAGTTTCTGGTTTCTGTTGCCCAGTCCTTCATCTTTCAAGACAATTTAAATGTTTTGGCTGGCTGCTTAACAGACTCTGATGAACAACATTATCAGCTAAAGATCTTTGTCTCATTATGCACTTAGAGGTTAAGCCAGCAGGAACAGAGAACAAGAAAGAAAAAGCATTGCTATCACTTAACCAGAAAACTCCTTTTTCCCAAAAACCCCTAGAAGCTTTTGCTACTTATTTTCCACTTATCAATCATCTCTCTCCAGGCAAATCTCCTGGAATCAGTTTATTTTCTCTTCCTTTTGAGTCAAGACACTGGCTATGGACTGGCTCTCTCCTCAGGCCTAACAGCATCACATGGTTGAAGCTGAGAACTGAGAACTGCAAATGAACCATTACACTTCATGTGTTGATGGCCAACAGAAAAGGAGAATTTCACCAAGGCAGCACTACATTAATTGCACTTTCATTGGAAAAGTTCACACTCAAATCAAGGGCAGGAGAAAAAAGTTACTGATATTGCAATGAAGCTACACAAACATACCCCAAAACTAGACCAAAGCCTAAAGAGGTCTAACAGACCCTGACTTTGAGAGCTCAAAGTCACACAAACTTGGAAACAACATGAAACTACATTGGGTGTCTACTGAGTTGCTAAAACTCAGGTTCATCTTTCAAGAAATAATTACTATATTCCAAGCTGCATGCATCACTGCATCAAAACTGCCATGTCTACCAGGAGGAATACTTTCTTTGAAGATGATTCCTACAGTTCTAGTAGAGAAGTGAAAATTGCCCACAAAGGTGGCATTTTCCCTCTTTGAATTACATTCCTTGGGAATTAGCTCTAAAAATATTTATTTGTTAGGAATGAGACATTTGTCCAGACATCAAGCAATCAGGATGAAAACATTCCCTTCCTGGGTGCAGAGGGAGGGTGAGAAGGGCTCTGTGTATCTGTCCACATCCTCATCCTGGCAACTTAACATTCAGTAAGCCACAAATTCTGTAAATGAGAAGTGTCAGGACCTCAGGGCAGGTGGGGATGTGCAGGACACAAACAATGCACAGAGACAAACAGATTTTTTTTCCTCCTATTTACCCTTCTTCCTCTCCCCTGAAGATAAATAATTTATTCTATTGGCCTATTAAGCTTCTATGTAAAAAAGGAGAAGCTGCTGACTTCTGATCCCTGTTAAAACCAGAAACAGAGATGGTTCTCATTGCAGAGCTACTGACAGAACTCCAAGCACCTTCACTTGTTCATATTAGATCTACAGACTCCATCCATTTCTTTTTCCAGTATTTTGGCTGTATCTTCCACATTGAATTAACTTCAAGAGTAGTCCTAGAAGAGGCAAGGACGCCTGGTTTCCTGGGTGGATCCACAGTGTGTGGCAGTCTGCAAGACTAACTCAAAGGCTTATATTTAGAGTCTAATTCTTACAGAGAAACAATAAAATCCACTACATTTTTACTAGCCTTTCCTGCTTTGCTGCTGCTAACTCTTCTGTTAATCAATGCCCATCTGGGATGGTCAGTTTTTATATTCATAAATTTCATGGCAGATTACAGGCTTTTAGGGGGCTCCCTAAACTTCAGCTTCTTTACAGGGAGAAGTCTCCCCCATACTCTGACATTACTTGCACTCTGAGAAGAAAAGCTGCAGCATGTGAAATTGTTCTGCATCTTTGTGCCCCAACCAGAAAGGAGCAGTGGTGACCCCCAGAAGCCTTGTGAATGCAGCCACAGCCATGGCAGGGCAGTGCTGACACAGAAGCTGACACTCCCTGGAGTTAAGCCAAGGGCAAGACAGCATGCTCCTGCCTTCTACATGCTAACTGTTGCATGGATGTTGGGAGAATAAAGGTTCCAGAACTGTCAGTCCCCTGCCTTTCAGGATCTCTAGACTCCCTAAGCAGCAGTTTTAAACACAGTTGGAAGAGGAAGGGGAGAAAAGCAGGCAGAAGCAGGCAAATTACAAAGCAGGAATGAATGGAAACTTTTTATGAGGAAATTTTAGGTCTTCATGCTCTGAGAAGTGGCATCTGTGCATGCCTTGGCTCAACTACTGGAACAGGTTATCTGATCAACAAGGATGGAACAACAATAGCAAATCTATTAGCTGGTGGCTGTGGAGCAGCACAGGTCTATTAGCAATTGATTGATCAGGCTGTCAGGGGAGAGTCAGACTTTCTCAAATCACATTTCCAATAAACTGTTACAAGTCAATATAACACAAAGTGAAAATTCAATTCAGGGGAACACAGAAAAAATAGCTAATTATTCTTTTACAGCACCACTGACTCTTCTAGGCCTCTTTTAACAAAGGATTAGGCACTATAATAGACTATTGATACATTTAGTTTACCAACAATGATAATTTGGGAAATAGAAAGAATGATAAAAATAAATAAAAGCATCTAAATAACAATTCTAAATTCCCAAATTCACAGGATTTTAAATACTAAGCCACAAACAAATGGCTCTCATGCTAAAGAATCTCAGTGGAAGACCAATAAGATTACAGAGTCAGTAGACAAAAAAATACCTTCTTTCAAAAAAGTTTTTTAGACAATTCATCATCTTAAAATTGCAGAGTATCAAGAGTGCAACACAATGATCATTATTTCAGTGCTTTATATCCAAAATAAAGCCAAGGAAATAAAAACAATACACATACAAGGAAGTAAGAATTCAACAACTGACTGCCTAGAAAGAAATTTTACCAATGAAACAGTAAGACAAAATATTCATAGGAGTTTAGACCAGAAATCAGAGCTGTAGATAAAAATCTGCCTATGCAGTGAACAAGCATCCCTCAGCCCAATTCTGAAGGTTAGAACTCCTTAAAATACATCACAGGTTTGGAGTGATGTTCATCAGCTCCTCCCCATTACTCCACTGCTAGAAATACTCTCCAGTTATTACTTGCTGTGCTAATGATCATATTGCAGCAGGTCCAGCTTGGGAGGCTCTGGAATAGCCAGAAATTGTACACATCTTAAACTGCCCAGGCAAATGAAAAGGGCAGAAAGGAGCATGACAGCTATTGATCACTGCTTAGCCATCACAGAGGTAGATTAAACAGGGGCTGAAAAAATAACAGAAGATACACACTGGCAAAGCCAAGAGCCTCACAGACATCACTGGGCACACAGGTTCCCTTTCACTATGCTATGTGACCATGTGTAGGTGAAAAAGACAACCCAGACTCTAAATGCTGCTGCTTCTCTGTGCAGATTGGCAATGGTAGCAAAGAGCCTGTCCAGGGAGACCCACAGGCTGAGTTGGACTGGTGTGCACTGTGGCACTCTTCACTCTTGCTGAGCCAAATGCTCCTGCTGCATTCCCCTAACTCCTGCAACACTGGTTTGAATGAACAGCAGTGTTTGTGGTCCTGGGACATAACTCCACAACAACTGAAAACACTGGCTATAGGACAAGAGAAAAAATAAAATGAAAATAAATAAATAAATCAGGATTTTATCTATATTTTGGCCTTCCTGCTGCACTGAGGTAGACATTTGTGGGACCTTGTGTAAAAAAATCCAAGTGACATGGATTAGAGAAAAACCTATTTAAATCAGCTTCTTTCAACAATACTGTTTTAAAGTCTAGTCCCCAAACACTTGCCCAAGTACAATCAAGAGTGCAGTGACATGGCATGAGGTGAAAATCAAAGCAGAAACTATGTAAGTCAACTGAATATGTTGTGTCACTCGGTCTGCAGCTAAAGCAAACTGGAAACTGGAAAGCAGAGGTTACTGGTAACAGCATCATTCTGTCTGGAGAGACCTTCATGTGAGCTGTAAAATCTGTTCATGCTACTGGGTAAGATGCAGGTACTTCGTGACAGAAAACATGAGGTACTATCAGTACTAAAAATAAGGTATGACATAAAGGCAGCTCAGCTTTGGATCGAGTAGCTGTGATCATGGTGGCTGCAGTGCAGATGTACCTGCAGCCCCTGTCTTTGAGCACAGCATTTCACCTCACCACACTCACCTGGAAGGCTGGTGGTGGCAAGAGGACAGAAAGGAAGGAGGAATATTGAATACCAGTCTGGAACTCCAATGTTTTGCAACTTTTACTGTCCCTCATCTTTGAGGCAGTAGAAATTGCTTACTGTTGGCATGCTAAAGACTAACACACCCTGATACTAGCTCATTCGAACAGAATGCAATGTGAAAACATATCATTGGACAGAAAAAGTAAGTGAATGAAGAAAACAATCCCAATATTGATTACAGGTAGTGCCATAGGTTCAGTGGAGTAAAGTGGGCAATGCATATTTTTTAAAATTACATCAATATTAAATAGAGGGGCAGGGGGCCTGATATCTCCTTAGCTTTGTAAACTCAGGCCTGGACAGACTTTTTTTCTGATGTCATAGAACCACTGAGAGATCTTGAGACATCTGTTCTTTGAGAAAAATCCAGTGGAAAGCAAATGAAAGTAATGTAAATACTTGTTTTCTAAGCTGAAGGTAAAAACCTCAGTGCTCCTTTTCCTCTCCTAACACTTTCAATCAACTGGGAAACAACAGGACTGCAAGTCAAAAGCCTTCCAGAAGAAGCTCCCTGCCCGGTAGGGTTTGCTTCCAAATTCCTCAATCCAGACTTTCTTCAGAACAGAAACAGAATCACATCACAGTTTTACAGGTTGATGCTGAAAAAGAAAGATATATATATATACAC